>OMLM01009433.1:21004-58386 GCA_900302695.1 Helostoma temminkii
CAAACCAACCATTTAAGTCACTTATTATTCAACAATGATACATTTCCTTTAACTGAGAAGTAGAACCTCTCTCTTTGCACTGATACAATATTGCAGGAAGGGCAGAAAATTCACAGGCATATGGGAAAGTTGGAGCTGTTTGTTGTTGTTGTTGTGCTTGAACCACCGTCTCACATGGCACATGACAGTCATGTTACAGCTTCAATGTTCTCAGGAAACAAAAGACTCAAAACATTTGAAATAGTAAAAATTTAGTGGTATTCAAACAAAAGTAAAAGTTTTCACAGGTGTTTCTTTAATACTTGGTATTAAATGGTGCAAAAAGTTACTTTGGGGAGTCGAAATACCTCAATATAGTCCACTTTAAAAAGAAAAATCCACACTGAAACTCAAATCAAAGAACATAAACTAAACAACGACCAGGCTCAACCATCCCTGTCACTAGAGCTCATCATGTTTATAGATATTATACTCGTTTGCACTGATGAGTCCATCTCGGTCCTTGTCATTCTTGTGGAATATATCATTTATAATCTTCTCATAGAAAGGCTCGTCGCGCGGCTTCCCTTCTTTTTCATACTCCAGTTTCAAATATTCTTTTACCTGAAAATAAATTAACACTTTATTTGTCACAAAACTAAAATAACAATCATGCAATGTACTTTGAATCCTCTTACCTAATACAATTAACAAAATATTATATTGATAAAGGTAAGAAATCATACAGTGGTACTGACAGCTGGTCAGCACTGGTTCGATGTGCTTTCAACAATCCATGTAACATGGATAGTTACACGTTACTATTTTGGCAACTACTTGGTACTTGGCAGTCTGCAGTACCTATACTATTTTGTAAAAAATATATTTTTTCATCATTTTGATTAATAAATTATTTGTGTTTTATAGCACAACTTCCTCATATGATATATGTATGTTTATTATGTGAGATCAAATAAGTGTGGCCTTCACTCTTTAGACTTAGCTTGTGCTAAGCTAACATTTTATAGACTAAACCACAAGATTAAATTACATTGTAAAGGCAATAAAGTGTTTTAATATTTTGAAAATACATGTGTTTATTTTACATTAACATTTAGTCATATGGCAGATGCTTTTATCCAAAGCGACTTACAAGTGAGGTACAAAGTATTTTTGTTTTTCAATGTTTTTTAATTTTGTAGTGTGTTAAAGAAGGAAGCATTATAGATCTGCAAAAAGCAAATAAATGTGTTTTGCAAAGTCATGTTACCTAACTATGTCACCCTGACAGAAAGACTAGCTTTAACACAAATCAGTTCTATTTTCCTAAAGGTGAGAGAGACAGAAAGTAATGAGAAAAACAGTGGTTTAATGGGACCAGTAGCTATATTTTTGTATATTAAGATGAAACGCTTCTTTAGGCTTTTTCAGTCTGACTTACTTGTTTTAAATGATACTTACCTCAGCCTTTGTGAGACTCTTGTCTTTATCAAGGTCTATCTGTGTGAAAGCCTCCATGCTGCGTGGTCCTCTAGACACAGAGTAGAGTTCCACCTCGAAAATCACTGTAGCATTGGGTGGAACCGGATCTATTTCAGCAGGAGGAAAAGCAGAACAGTAATATTTTAAAAGACAGCACGCAGTAACAATGCCATAATCACGATGCGTGTTGTGCGAGTCATACAGACCAGCAGTGGTACACTCAGACCTTCTTATTGGTCACTTACACCTGCAAGGACAAGGACCGAGCTGGACTCAAAGACCTGCAGTCTTTGGTCTGAAATAGACTGGGGAAAAGAATCTGAAGAGCTCAAGCCTACTTGCTCTACAAAGCTCTTCTTAAATAGCTTAAACAAAATTATCTGTACCTCCTAGAAGTGGTGATAGATAAGTGAGTGGCAATGGAGGGTGGATGTAGAAAAAGCAAAACGTATACAATCTATCATCAGGTACAACAGTGTCCATTTGCTTTGTGAATGACAATGTTCTTTAGAAAGATAAAAGAAAACTGGAGCTATTGGGTCACAGAGGCACAGGTACTTCTGGTGCATCTGGCACTGGGTCTTGAATCTGTGCAGGGCAAAATGAAATCAGGGGCTTATCAAGTAATTCTGGAGAGAAATATACTTCCAAGTGTCAGAAAACGCTGTCTTAGTCTGAGCTCATTGCTCCTCATACAGAGAAAACAGCTGCTCTGTACGTACTGCAGATGGTTTCAAGAGCAAGAGCAAAAACACAATGTAAAGGCCATTTGAACAAGTACAGAGAATATATGAACTAGATTTACATGCACTTAAAGATGTTACTTTGTATTCAGTGGGAAAGAGAGAAAAACAAGTAGAAACAAAAAACACGCAAACAGAGCAAAACCATTTCCACCAAAGTGATCAAACCTGAAACGCAGAATCCCGTGCTAGGACACCACTGTCAGATCATAAACACTAAGAGGTTTGTAGGTAATATTAGCTACTAGAGAGTTGTTAATATGTGCTCCAATACCGTACATGCAAGGAGGAGAAATGAAGTAAAGACCTTTAAACCTTGGTGCATGCTTACAGCACATGCCACTGAGGGGATGAGAAGCAAACACTGCGAGGGGTGCGACGTCTTTTCAACTAACGTGCTGTAAAAAGAGAAGAAGACAGCGTGAAGGCAGCTCTTCTGCCACAGAAACATCACTACGCTGCAGCTCATTGTGTGTGTTACACCTTTAAATAACAACATCTGCATTAAGGCACCTCAAGCTTGTGTTTTTTTGGAATGTTGTGTTGTGGCAGAGATTTGTTACAGACTTCCAGCCCAGAATGGTCCTGAAGAGATCTCGGTTAAATGAATGAGTCAAACTAATTAGTGAACTGATGGCAGCTCCAGTACAAATTCTATTTGACTTAACATTAAATTAAAATGGCAAGAAACATATGTAAAGAAAGTGTAAACACAAATCGCTGTCTGCCACATTTACTTACCTTTGCCCTTTTCTCCAAATGCCAGGGCAGATGGAACAGTTATCTTTCGTTTCTCTCCAGGACACATATCCATCATCCCAGCATCAAGGCCTTTGATGAGCTGTCCAACGCCCAGCACAAACCACTGAGCGTGCCCAGCTTTGTCTGATCGACTGGAACAGAAATTACACAAGTCACAACATCCTAACAGTCAATCAGAATTCACAGGCCACACATGCACAGATTTTCACTGGGATTATGGATCCAGGTGAGGACCTAAAAGCAGGATTAACTACAATTCCCAGAGCCCCTAGCCCATTAATAAACACTTTTATTATATCACACTGAAATAAAATATCTTTTCCATTTTAAAACACACAAACAAGACATAGGTTTATAGCATTAAGGGTTGCATGTGCAGGAACCAGTCATTACTCAAACCAGGCAAAACGAAGCCACATAAATAATACAGTAAATAAATACAGTGTCTGCGTCAAATGCCTACGAAGACACAATATAATGTCTATCAGGATTTTTTCCCAATCCACCTACCTGCAGTAGAACTGGGAACCATCTTTGGCGAGGAAGCCATCGTAATGGACATTGATCAGGTCTCCTCTCTTGCTCTTTGGAGAGCACTGCTCGGGCTTAAACAGCACTTCAACCTTCACCTCGGAGTCCAGCTCATCTGCTGTGGCCCAAACAGACCACGAACTGAACTGTGAAGACATAAAGAGGAGCAGTGTGCAGCTCGCTACCTTCCACATCACGCCGCTGTGTCTTCGTGGCAACTTTTGAAAGTGACGTTTGACGTGGTATGGTTGGGTTGCTTTTACTGTCCTGAGTAATGTCTGTCAGGGAGTTCTGCTTCTGCTATAAATCCCGCCTTCGGTCCCGCCCCCTGCCTGTCAGACTAAACTTAGGGCTTAAAAGTTTATTCAACCTCCACAACACTACCTCAGTAATGGCTCTCTACTAACCCCACTACATTTCAGAAGGACAAATTTTACTTTTCACTTTAGTGTGCTTATTTAAAATATTTAATACTAGTAGTTCTATTTGCAGAACCTGATTCCCAACACAAATTACAATTATCTAATAAATAAAATAAAAGTTGTTATTACAGGTTAACCACCCAGCAGTAAAGTAGTTAAATTAGCTTCACATCCATCACCTGCAACATTTTTGATATTGACATTATGAGGTTGACCATGCTGAATGTTTAGCACTTTAACTATACTATAAGTATAAATAATAATAAATTGAAGGCCTACCTTTATAGGACGTTCACTTGTATGTATACACTGTGGTAATGATACTGAGTCTGATTAATGCCTGGAGAAATCAATTTCTGATATAGGCCTGGTATTTGTAGCAGCTCAACCAAGCTTTCTTTCAATCCACAGAAAAACAAATGTTCCTGAAAGACGGAGTCTGAAAACAAATCACATCTCTAATGCTTTGGGAACAAAGCTGAATAGTTTATGTGGAGCTGGGAAATCATGCCCTTTCATGAAATGTACATATGTTACCCTAATCATAAAAACAATTGGGACGCTGTATAAAATTTTTATTTTAAAAAAAAGCATCAAACTAAGCAACATCAAACTAAGAAAATTAATAATTTCATTTTAAAAAGGTAATTTTGAAATTAATGTCAGCAACTTGTCTCAAAAATCTTGGGATAGGGCCAAATGCCATTGTGTAGCATCCCCTTTTAAATTTTTTTAAAAGTTTTAAATTGCTAGCTGAAGTCAAGAATGTGTTTGCCATTCATGACTGTGTGGGTGCTTTACTCTGTGTTAAAATCATTTTTAGTTCCTTATATTTTTAACATGAATCTACATTTGCAAATAGTAAACAAAGCTGTCAAATAAAAACAATTGAGGAAAAATACAATATTTGGCTCAGAATTAAATTGCCAAATACAAAAAAAAAAACTTTGTATACTAAGTATGATGCCTATCACACATCACACATATCACACATCAGCTTTTCAGAGCTCTTTGGAAGCTGTTCAGATCTTGAATTTCTTCTTTTAGTGGCCAAATTGCCTTCTAATTTATTGCCAATTAAATTGCTAAAGGGCTAAAGGGCAGCATGGTGGTGCAGTGGTTAGCACTGTCGTGTCAAAGGTCCTGGGTTCAATTCCTGGGGTCGACCAGGGTCTTTCTGTGTGGAGTTTGCATGTTCTCTCTGGGTACTCTGGCTTCCATGCAGTCAGGTTAACTGGAGACCCTAAATTGCCCATAGGTGTGAGTGTGCCTCTCACCCCATGACAGCTGGGATAGGCTCCAGCAGGGATTAAGCAGTATAGAAAATGGATGGATAAATTGCTAAATTTGAAATATTGGTCTTGTCCTTTGTTTTTTATAGCCCTTTAAATGTCTTTTTGTAGTGGCTTGGATTGTCTGCATATTTCTTTTGTATGTATATCAGAATTTATATAAAACTCAACATCATAGAGGATGTGTTATAATATATAGTTTGGTATATTATAACAATAATCCCAAGTGCTGGAATGTGGAGACAGATGCTGGATATTCAGTGGATCGTAGGAACCTGAAGTTTGACTTTGTGTGGATGGATATGAAAAGTCATCAGAGGGAAACATATTCTGATGCATATTCCTCTGTTTATGTTGTAAAGCACTGACTTGATTGGAGAGCTTCAGGTTTGTTTGTTATATGTGTCAGTTTTTTCACTTCTAAGAGGTTCCCCTGTGTTGGGCAGTGGTGGCAATCGTTTATCCTGTGCAACAGTTCTCTCTTCCAAAGCTTCTCATTAAAGTCATCACCGAAGCACAAAGATCATCTCTTTGTGCTTCTGTGAGCAGATTTAAGCCAGTGACTGACCAGCTTCTAGTCTATGGATGATTTGGTCTTTCTCAGTTATCACCTGCTTGGCCTGGCAAAAATAGCCTCATGTTCAGTCTGTGTTTCAGTGTACTCCCTGACATTTGTGTCCAGTTGGAATAGAGCAGGCTGCAGCTCACCCTGCAGTGTGCCACACTCCTGCAACCTGTGGCTGTCTCTTTCCCCTCATGTGGCCTCTTTTTAGCTCAGCCTCCAGGATGGCCAGAGGGATGTCTAACTGATGGACACGGTGGCTAAGTTCTGCATTTCTTGTGGTCAGGGAGACCTCCTTTAGTTCCAGGATCCACACATATGCTACTGCAACTCCTACTGCCCTGCTCTATCAGCTTCCTGGTGATGTCGTCCTTTAGCTGTTGGGCTTTCAGCCTGAACTTCCATCGCACTATGCTGGTGCTTAACAGCTCCACTAGCTTCTCTTCAACTGCAACTCGCTCCCTGTCTCCATCTGCATGTCCTTCTGCTGTTTCATCACTGCGTAGTAGTGTATAAAACTAAGAGGTTTCAGTCCAGATTTTATTGTTTTGTAATGACAGTTTTATAAAGACACAGATAAAGATAAATACATTAATGTCCATGAAGCAAAATAAGTAATTCTGAGATAACAACAATAATAATAATAAAGTTTATGATGTAATGTTGAGTAAAAGGAGAATCTAACATGAATACAGGGTCTCACATAAAGCGCCATTATTTTAATGAAAACATTTAGTAAAAGTTCTGATGTAAATAGGCTACGTCGTGACGTTTTAGCGTAAGAATTGACAGACACTGAGACGAACCAATAGCAGACTTCAGAGCGTCATCAATCGTCTTCGAACGCCAACCCGCTCTAGTTTCCACCAATTAGAGCCGCGGGGGCGTGAAATGTTGCCTCTATTTATTTTTGGTCGCCGGTGTCTGTGACTCATCACCTCATCGCCTCGCAGACTCTCAACGTGGTTGTAGTTACCTCGTGAAAACGCAACAGTTGCTACCGGATATTTTTGGAACCACGACTTTCTCACTAATTGCTCGACAGGATTGAGATGTTACATTTTAGGTTTTCGACAGTGCCTAAGGAGTTGATTAAAGCCACCCTCAAGCGCCCCTTGCCCTGTTCTAGACAGAAGACCTGGTCACCGAGCCTCCACTTCGGCACAGTCTCCGTTGATGCCAGAGCTGTGTGTACTCACCTGAAGGTCTTCCATGCCGCTGCGAACCGCCCGGCGCTCCGCACCGCGCCCAGCGCCCCCCTGTTCCGCTCCTATTGCGTGAAAACTGAGGGTGCCGTGGAGCTTGATGAACAGCTGAAAAAAGATGAAGTCAGCGGTGAAGCAGTTGGTGACAAGTAGGTTTCAAGTGTCCTCTGTAGAAAAAACGGTTTGACTTAATGATTGCCGGCTGGTGGTTATGGCGTCTCATGACGCATACAGGCGCGAGAGGCGCAAGCGGATGTAGCGCTAGTTAACCGTCCTAAACGCCGTATTACAACAGTAGTAGCGTTAAGTTACGTTTAATAATTTTCTTAACATCTTCATATAACAGCATACAAACTACATGCTGTAGTTCTTAGAGATAAAATAATATAATTCAAAACACATGCAATATTTAACAGTATAGCTAATGCTAGCTAACTGAAGTGGCCTAATTGCAGCTATCACACCATGTGTACCAGCTTTGTGGTAAGTAGTTAACGTTAGCTGAAGCTGTATAAGTACGACTACTTTAAACACCGACAGCAACTTCAACAAAGTTAATTAGTAGTTGCCCCTGACCGGCATGTATGTATGTAACATTAGGTTAGCTGTGTGCTCTCTTCCTGTGGAAATACCAGGCAACATGGTGCATCAGGCTTGAAAGTGAACCAGTGGGTCTGGTTTTTGGTTAGGGATTAAAAAAAAACCCATTCAAATGTAAGAAGCGAGGTGTTCAATTGGAATCAAACCTCCTAAACATGTTTGATTTTCTCACCTTGTTTATAATAATGATTACTACCTGACTGGAGGCAAGTCTGTACGAGCTGGTTTGAATACCTTCTAGTGGTTTCTACCGGGGAAGTGGCTGCAAGTCGCAGCTGCTTCAGACAACAGCCACTATCTTCTATCTGTCCTGTACAGAGGAGCAGTAACATGAAAACAGAAGCTGTGTGTGGCTTCAGCTTATTTATGTCAGAGTAATAAACATACAATACAGAAATATACTGCCATAGTTTCCTAATATAATATAGTTTTTTTTGTAATTTAGGTTGATCTACATGATTTTCCTGTTGAATATCATTGAGATCTTTTGTGCTTATTTGCTCTTATCTCTCCTTGACACTCTAGTAGTCTAGTAGTTGTCTTGTGAGGCCCTGTTGCCTCAGTGTGGTGTTTTAAACATGAAACCTAAGCCTCGCTATGTATGTAGTTGAAGATAAACAAAAGAAGCTTGAAACAATTTATTAAGAAAGTACAACAACAGTGTTATTAGAAATGCCTTTCAAAACGTGTATTTTACTAAATTATAAAAGGTTTTTACCACAGTAATTATGATCTTAATGAGAAACCTGTATTAATGCCCATTACTAGGCTGTCAAAGACTGTAATTACGACACTTGAGATCCCATCTTGTATTTTTGCCATCTTCAAATTGCCCAGTTGTTTCAGTATTCTTCAGTTATGCATGTCATCAAATCGCTGGTTTTGGAAAATAATGATCTATTGTAGGATTTAAATGATCAATTTTGGCCAGTTCACTGCACAGTGACTCCAGACCAAGTGTTTTTTATGAAGCTAGAGAGTTTATATGAGCACAGTCAGTGCAGACAAAATTACTGGGATATTTTCTAACCAAGAAATGAAAAAAATAAGGAAGGATATGGACCTGGAGTATAATTTTCTTTGCCAGTGTGAATGCTGTACTTTTTCCACATAACCAGAGTCCTCTCTGGGTCAGTAGCTTTCAAGCCTTGAATAACTGAAGGAACTTAATGATACATGAATAAGTGCTGGTTTTTCACACTTCATGTCACATTTCTCAGGAGGTGCAAGTTCCAGGTACTTTAAAGGGTTAGAGAACTATTAATGGATAAAGTAAGAATTACTGACCTCCACTGATTATTGAAGAAAGGAGATCATTCAGAGGATGCTACTTACTGGAAGCACAGTAGAAATACAAAGTATATACAAAAGAGTTCATGTAAGGGGAGGCCTCAGGTTATTTCTATAAAAAGTAGGAATGCTCATTCTGTCTGATTCTGCTGTATAGCTTATGATGCAGCACAGAACCTGTAAAACCATTGTAATGAAAACATTTTTGTATTGAGCTTGTGGTATGTTGGAGATAACCAAACCAAATGTTTTTACCAGAGCCTAAAGTGTCTGAATATATGTGCTTACTTTCAGATCGTTATCTCAATCTTTTGGGATTACTTTTCTCATTCATATTTCATGGATTAGTGTTGATGCATTCGATCATAAGATTACTGATGACTAATGATAAACCACAGAAGGGAAAGTCGTTAATGATTTACATCCCTTAGGGAAACAGTTTCTGAAACGAGCTGCTCTGATTTCTTTATTTTGAAATGGAGCTGGTAGTAAATTGAGGAGAAAAGGTCAAACCACTGGGGATGTAACGGGAAGCTACAGTGCCAGGTAGCTGTTGTCGTAAGGCCTCAGACGTGTTGCATTTTAAGCTTCCTTGGCTCACAGCCACGAGCAATTTGTGCGATCAGTTACAGCTTTAGTGGAAGTGAATAGGATTAACTCATCAAAAAGAGACATATGACTGTTGTGAAACATCTGACAGAAAATGAAAGTGAAGGTCGCACGTGGTGTTAAGCTCTAACACGCTGCTTACTGAAACTAAGCCTGGTTTTAACCCACTAATGTGACCTTGCTATAGGTTCCCAAATGTTTGAGTCAGATGGCTGACTAATACAACCAACTTTTTCTGGGCTTCAGTCTGCTTCTTAGAACTTGAGTTCATGCTGCCTCCCTTTCATGTGATGCTGTATGGACTGTATGAATATTTATTGTACCTCAAAGCAGCAGTGTTATAAATTGATATTTATGATTCTGTGTGTCATAAACATAAATCTTGAGCTATTTTGTATTGAAATGCTACAGAAAACAGAGGATATGTTATGTTAGCTGGACCACTGACATATACAGTGGGATTAACAAGTATGAGAAATAAACCTTTTATTAAAAAACATGCTGTGACCTCACTTAAATATAAATCCTCCAGAGCAAAGAATAAGTATTCAAACAAAGTCTAGTCTTGTATTTGCTTTGTATCCAGGAAACTCCTAAAGTGTTCTGCTTATACCATGAGCAGCAACCTAGAGGCAAACAAGACTGAGTAATCTGCCATGAAGATGAAGAGCATTCCTAACTGTATAAATGTGGTGAAACAAGGTGTTCTAGGCAGTATTTACACCTGATTTGTAAACGCAGTTTAAACACACTCTGGTGCGTTTGCTCAAAATCTAGTTCTTGTTGACAGGTGACAGCTAAGAATATCAGAAGGACCAATATGTAGCACATGTTAATTCAGCCATCTGCCCCATCAAGTTGCTGTAGGCTGTCTTTCAGTATTTGTGATAGAGGAAGCTCAATTGCGGTATAATAATTATAACCAAGTTACACTTTTTAGATATGTTATATAAGTATAGTAAATCTGTTCAGTCTAGAAGAGAATTGAAGATGTAAATGAAGCAGTGTAGTGTTCACAGTTCTTAAGAATACTTGTCAAGTATTCTTGTCCAGAAATGAACACTGCGTGCCTGTGCCTGTGGAAGGATTTGAATAGAAACTTGACAACACTGCCGCTGTTACTGGTGGTTACCATTAACACTATGAGAAATTTAAAAATCCTGTAAATCAATCGGTATACAACAGTATTGTTGTGAATGCATGGATATTAGCACAAGACAACATATAAGATGACACTATAGCTTTCTTAGGTTTGGCCTGGGTTGAGATGGGAGCGGTAAGAGCATCTGTAGCTACCGAACATAAGGTACTCATGCTGATAGAGCCACTCTACCACAGAACATGCTGTGCACAGCTCACTGTTTATTCAGCTCGCTACTGAATACATGCTTCTGACTTGGCTAAATGATTATTTGTATTTGCGTTTCAGTGACTGCTGAAACACTGGTGCATGAAGTCAACCCCTTCGAACAATGTCCTAAAATATAACTATTGTTCAGTTGTTATCTTTTTATTTTACATTACAAATTGATGCTGAATTCAGAAAATGGTGAAATGCTCCTTAAATTGGCTAGATACTTCTTAATTCACCTTCATGTTTTCTGCAGTGACTGTGTTGTCTATTTTAGAGCAGAAGGTGCACGCTGTTGACAGAAACTTTACCTTTGAATTAGGCACGTCTGGCAAACAGCATTTTAGTCGATCTTGGTTTGTTTGCACATTTTCAGCCGCGGTTACCTTGGCTGTATGTGGAGTGTTTACAATGCTGGGAATAGAAAACGTGCCAAAAGGAGGAGAAGAGGTGGCAATTCAATCCTGGGATTTCAAATGCTGATGTGCTCGCTGTGCAGCACAACTGTTATATGTGTGAGAGCTGATGCCAATGCAGCAATGTACGTCTTTAGTTTAATAGGGTACATGTGCCAACAAGTTTGGTTTTTCATGAAAAATTGATTTAACATTAACCATTGCAGTAACTAGGGTGTTACTGATGAAATGGGATTAATGTAAAATGTAGGAAGAAGAGTTCCTTCTAGTTATTGATTTGAGCTTTGATTTGATTGGAGAGACATAAGACAGATTGATTTATTGAATTATTTGGAGGCTTTATTGCTGGGTGTCATAGTTACACCTGCAAATATAACACAAGGTCTCACACATTTTTTCCAAGGACTGAATGTTGTTCTACCACGGGATCTTTAAAATTTAACTGCAGAGTTTCAGTAGTCTTAAACCAGATTTTACTGTATGTACTCCTCTGTCCTGGGTGTAGCTTATTGCGCTGTGAGCCACATTGCTGCAGTCCAGCGTGTGAACAGGCCGCAATGTTAGCTTTATTAATCCAAAAGCCACAGAGGGCTGGAGACAGCAAAGACAAGAGAATTCCTGGAATTTACACTGCTCCAGACTCACAAACTGATGTGTGGGCTGACACGTAGAATGGGAGCACAGTGTTTACATAACCAGCATACATGATCCATAACCACTCGCCAAACTGTACTCACTGATGGTGTTATCCTGTGTTGACTACTGTCTGTATTGAGGATATGTCAAATTGAATTAGCTTTTGTGTAATCCTCCATTACATTGTCATTCTTTTGTTTTAGACCATTGTCAGAGTAAAAGCTGCATTTCACAGTGTGGGAGTCCTATTTCTGCTAATTATTCATATATTAATAGTGTGTGTGTGTGTGTGTGTGTGTGTGTGTGTGTGTGTGTGTGTGTGTGTCAGAGACGACAGGGAGATAACACAGCTGCAGACGGTTTCTCAGAATTCTTAACCTGTTATGTCTTTGCATTTTTACTGCGTCTGTACCGTCTGAGAAAACATGTGAATGTGTGAAACAACACCACATTAGTTATTAAAGCTGATTCTTCCATGATCCCAGCTTCAGAGACTCAGTTCATCCCTTGTGGTACATAAATAAGTAAACAGATAAGTGGATGAAAGTGGTTTGGTCAGGCAGTCTCCATGTGGCTTAAACTGTTCCTACATGGTGCAAAGTCCTTGTCTGGTGTCTCAGTGATGCCGTGTGTGTGATTCCCACACCGAGTCCGACCAACCAGAGTATTTACTAAGGGTTTGGGCTGCAGACCCAGGAAGGAGAGGATGATAACATAATGTTAAAAACAGGCAGGATATGATTTACTTTCCAGGTGCACGCTGTTTGAATGATCCGCCCTGAGGTGCCAGGTCCTGGCAGTGGTTATTATTTTTAGCTGCTGCAGAGTAAAACAGACCAAGCTATCTTCTGTTGAGTTGTTGCTGTTCACACACCGGAGCCCAGACGGGATCTCATTGTCACTGAGGACATAATACATCAAAACAACAATGTGAGATTAGAGGCTCAGCCGAGCGCTGTAGTCATTCTTCAGCTTTAAGTAAAATGCACAGCCTGGCATGAGCCATCTTCAAGCATCCCTGGTTCCCAGGTACTGGTGTCAGGAAAAGTTTGGTTTAAGTAACTGATTCTGGATGTTTCCACTGTGAAACCTTAAAAATTCCACATCAGTCCTGATCCTCCCTTCCCTGGAATTCTCACAGTTTCCAACAGAGTGACTGGTTTTGTCATTCATTAGTTGAATTATTTTGAAAACTCCATTTATTTACATTTTCCCAGCTGCTTCCTAATGTTTCCTGGAGCTGCAGCTAATGCACTCTTGTTCTTTAAACAATAATGAATGTACCTGGAATAAATGAAAACCACCTTTATGAATGAAATGGGAGTAGCTATTAAATTCTCCTGCAATAACATACAAATGTTCATTTTTGCTGTTTGGGTTCAGGATCCAAACATCTAAACTCATATTATACAGCAAAGAACCTTTTGTTAAGAGATATAAACACATGAAAACAGAAATCTGATGCAACAACGTTTATGTCCTTTGGTATTAATGTGCATTTGTTAACCCAGACACTGAGGCAGCGCTCCCTTAGTGCTGGGGATGTGGCATCAGGAAGGCCATCCCTCTGCCAACTGTATGTCTGTGTTAATAATACTTAGACAAGTTATTAACCCAGACAAATTAAAATGTTTACACATTTCAGCGACTGTATGAATTAATGTTTTGTATTAATGATAAAATGAGCAGTTCTCAAATGCTGTTGTGTCAGAAGAAGCTGCTGGAAGCAGATATTGAACCATGTAACATGTTTTCCTCCACATTAATGACTCACCAACACTCTCTTATTATTTTTGAACTATTTTACGTCTCCTGCTCTGAGTTGAGTTGTAATATTTATCCTGTGAATGCCCAGTCCTTTAAAGGCCACTTTAAAAGTTAACATTAACTTATTGTAACGCTCCAGGTCAGTTATACGACATCCTGTTGGAAAAAGCTGCAGTTTTTTCTCCTTAGTGATGCTGAAATCTCGTTGTGGTTCTGAACGAGGTTCAGTGCGTCATGGAGCTTCCTCTCTGCTCCACCCAAAAAATCCTGATCCCAGTAATGATGTCAAACAGTTTAACGGTCGAGCTCCACAGCACAGACTGTTTTTCACTTGAGCTCTGAGAGGAGCAGCTCCGCATAAAAGGTTCTGACATCAACTGATCACAATCACAGAAATCAAGCAGAATATGATTTTATTCATCCTGATTTTAACGCTGTGGAACCCAGATGGTTCTGCTTGGTCACTTTCTGCTGCAGACTTCTGAAACATGGTTTTTATTTAAAGAAACTGGAGACAATCTAAGTAACCAGCTGATAAGACAAAGACAAATGTGTTTCTTGATGAGTGGAAGTAGACCCGGGGCCTCAGGGACAGAACAGAACCTGAACAGGGGGGATTTGTCTTTGTGAACTTGCTCAGCCTCGAGGTGCGATATAACATATAACGTGTCTGTTTTCACCCTGGTTTGCATCAAAAACAGCTCCATCAGTCGAATGTAAACTCTTTTACTGCATTTCACACACTGGACTTACTTTGTACATGTTTGTGTGCAGGAGGGAGTGTTAATCATGTTGGTGCTTGAGTGTATTTGTGTTTCTATACATCCTGATGCCTTTTTCTGTTTTGTGTTTTTGCCCTCGCGATTCTGGACCAGCTGTCTGGGAGCAGGCCAGTAACTGCAGGGTACAAACAACGAGTTTAAGGAGCGTCTACAGAGGAGAGTTGGCAGGACTCTAATACTCGCAGGGAATAAAGCGTCTGTTCTTTAAGCTGCTTTGATTCATAGACTCACATTTTCTATCTTTAGCTTTCAGCGCAATCAGGGCGTGTGTAAACACTGCTGATTGACTTTCTGACTCCTGGGCTCCGCTGCTCGTTTGGCAACAAGAATACTGAAGATATTTATCATATGTATGTGAGGAACAGGGGGAGAGCGGCGGTATATCAAAGATCTGCTGTCAGGTTGTGTTTCACAGACATCTTTTCATTAGAGGGACTGAAAGAAGCAGCGATTAGACAGAGTCCTATTGTTCGTTCTTTTATCTGGAAGTTGAGATTAGCGTTGCAGAACAACGTGTCAAACCAGGACACAGGTCCTCGTGTTTCCTCTGCCACATGTGCACATGTATGATGACGAACCTAAAGACCACAGTGAAACTAGAGCCCGTGTTGTGGAGTCTGGGTGCATCTTGGTGACATGTTTTAAGATCAGTCTACGCTCTGGAAGAAACACATTGAATAAAACGTCTCTTTGTGATGGTCAACTCCAGCTAAACATTTTTAAATGTGCACTTTCACTTGAGTATTGAGTTTGTGTACTTTAAACACTGTTAAACACTCGCAGAAAATAAAGTACATAATTGTACTTTTAGGTACTTATTTATAACCTTTACACTGGTTACTGGGCACATATAGGTACCTTTTCAGGCCTCATAATGTACACATAGTCCAGTAATTAGCTCTACAGGTAACACTAGAAGGACAATAACATGAATGTTAACACTGAAGTGACACAGAGATGTTTGGATGGATGAGTCACTCTTTAATGCTGGTTTTACTGCCCAGTCAAATCCTTGACACAGCTGTAACAAATACATTTTGTAGGACATGTGCAATAGTTATGGGTGGATTGTGTTACAAGGCAGCTTGTTTATTAGCAGCAACTGGTGGTTGTGGTGATTTGCAGGCATAGAAAGTGCATGACTGTTACACCACAGGTCCAGGTTCGGCTCCACAGTCCAGGCTGTGGTTTAGGAAGTGCAGGTTTTGGTTACAGTTAAAAAAAACAGTTTAAAACCAGATCACATTTTATTTTATTACAACTTTATACAGTACAAGAGCTGTGAGAATCTCAAATGAACCAGTGAACTGATTAGTTTTCAGTTCAGTCTGTACAACTTTTACTGCAAGATGAGATATTTAGTATAGATTTAGAAGTTTGATATGTTCATCATCAACGTATTTAACTTAACCTGTAATCACCTCTTTTCAACCAAGGCCAAAAATAGATATATTAGTATAGACATATACAGTATAAAACTACTCAGTATTAAAAGTTTTTATTCTAATATCAAAAGATTTACCAAAGTATTGTTCTGTTCGTCCTCCACATTCAGCCTGACTTGCCGTCTCGCTCCTTTCATATTTCATCTTTAACTGATCGTCTAAGCTTCATTAGTGTCAAACAAAGCTGCCAGAAAGTGTGAAATGTCCCTGGAAGACCACAGCAATAACGATTCCACATTTGTCTCTGAAGCCAGCCTCACTGCCAAGTCTCATCTCCTGTGGTGGACGTGTGCTGAAACGACGATGAAATGATTCATATTATTGGTATTTTTACTTTGTTTGGTAAAACTGGATCCTTCGCTTCTCATTCGGTGCAGAAACTTCTAACTTCCTATATAGTGATGTTCTCATGCTGATCTCATGTCTGGCACAGTGACAGTAGGAAGCGTCTGTACAGCTGCTCAATCTGCATCAACCAATTTGTTCAGGCTCGGATCTCAACAGCGTTGCTCAGAAGAAGAATCATAAAAAGAAATAAGTGTGTGTGTTGCATTCAGATCGTTCCCACATGCAGCAGACGTCTCGCTGCAGACTGATCAGGCTTCAGGGGACAATATACAAAGTCGTTTCAACTGCTGACATGGTGACATCTGCTGATTTTTCACACTAACGACGGTTTATTGAAAAAGTTTGTTTCATTTCACAGCCTGTTTGCAGGAAGCAGCTACACTTGGTTGTATGTTGAGCAGCTAGCGGTTAGCGCCTTCACGTTAGTAGCATTCGGTTTATAGGCTGCAGGTGCTGCTGAAAAATCACTGCAGTGCTGACTTGGACTATTTACTGAATTTAAGTTAATTTCATTACTGTTTCCACTTTACCATTTAATTAACTATTAATGTCGATCACAGTCAAGCAGCATTTCATCAGTTCAACACTGAAACTGGGAAGCTGGATACATGCAGACTGGAACCTCTTGACTAACTCCGGCCACTGGCATTTCTCTGTTCATCGTGGGTTTCGCCATTAAAATTACCTTAATAAATCAATGTTTTGGTCAATAAGTAAACAGTGGAGGCAGTTCAACCTCATATGCACTCACTGACCACTTTATTAGGTCCATCTGTACGATCCAATTCTACTTTTACAAGGTTATAATTTCTTAGTTTTTTAGTTGGAAGGTGATACTGAAGAGCAGTAAGAGTTGTGAGGTTTTAGCCAGTCTATTTAAAATGACTAGAAAGGAATTGCACCCAATGGCAGCTTATTGGAAATTCTGGACAACTACTGTGCGAACAAAGTGCTTTTAGTTGCTTTAGGCTGGAACTAAACATTGTGAAGGTTTGTAACAATGTCAAATGTTTGCCTGCTGCTGGTACAATAGTTTTATTTAACAGAAGGAAAGTCTCTGCCAGTCCAGTTAAGCTTTGTGTCATCATCCTGAAGAACATGCAAAAACATGAGCTCAGTCTAAATTATGTGGAATAAAACTTCATACTTCCTCATTTCTAATATTAACTTCAGCAAAACTGCTCACAAATACTGTCAGCCATGAAACAGTGGAAGCTGTGACCTTCAGGTCCTCTGCTTCAACATGAAGCTTTCAGCTCATAGACCCTTTTACATATTTAAGGGGATCAGACCCCAACACGGCCTCCAGTCACGGGGCTAAATCTCCATCCTTCTTGCGATCAGAGGAAACATCAAAGTGTCATTTGGGGGAAACTGCAGGATGAAGCTGAGTTGTGCAAATGATAAGTTTGGTCTAATGTGTCTAATGCTCCCACTCACATGGTTAAATTACTGCCCTGTGAACGCTGACATCGTTTCCATGGAGGAAGAACAATTAGTGAACATAATTTGGGCATCATTTCAAACTGGATTCAACGCCTCCATCTTCAAATAAGCTGATCGACGCCAACCCGGAGTTTGAGACAACAGGATTTTGACGCTTGTCACATTTTCATTGTGAAAATGTGACAGCCATCGAATCGTTCCAAAGCTTTGTTTCATCACAGCTAAATGTTAAACACTTATAATTTTGTGCAGAGAAAATTTTGCATGTCCCTCAAACCCAGTAGTTATTCCATTTTATGTTCATTTCCATTATAGAGGATCACGTCTAGAGAAAGTATTTGACTCTCAGAACTTTCATTTACTAATAACACATGAAATTTGTAAAATGTCTTTACTTTGTCAGCCAGTCATAACTGAGCTTCACCACACAGAACTACACAGCTACACTGAGAACAGAGTTTAGAGTATCTGGAATAGTTGGAATAGTTTATGTTATTTGAAGCCAATATTTCAAATGACATAACGTAACATATTGACTTTAGTTTTTTTCAGTTTTGTGGAACCTGCTGAGAAGGTGAAATTAATTAAAGTCACAATTTTCATTTTTTTGAGTGAACCTTTGCTGAGGAACCATCTTGGCCTTCAGCATAAACGTGAATTCCCTGTGGTAGAATTTGACTTTCTGTCATGGTGTGGACATTTAGTGTTTGAGGTAGTTTTTTGTTTGTTTGTTTGTTTGTTTGGTTTTTGTATTTTTTGTGTATTTTCCTTAATGTTGTGTGTTAATGTTCAGATATATACTTTTTACTTTACTGCATGTTTTATTTTTTCTGTTGAAGTGCTTCAGTACCTTAACTTCCTTAACTGATTACTAACGACTAACACCTGCAACCAGATTGACATGAACTCTTTAGTGTGGCTGGAACAGTGTGTGTGTGGAAGTTAAGAGGCCTGTATGAAGTCAGAGAAGGAACGATCTGTGGGGGAGGCACTACGGCACAGAACCAGGTTATGGGATATAAGAAGAGACTGGGGAGACGGAACAGGAAGCATCAATAGCAACTACAGCTACTTTTTGCTGGTTTTGCTTCTTTAAAAAGGCCCATAGAGAAGCTAAAAAGCCACAGTTTGATGTGTGCACACTCACACACTGATGGTTTGATGCTTTTGTAAGCTAACCCAGTAAAAACAGGTTCAAAACACTTATGGCTTAAAAAACTAATGCAGGCTTTTAAGTCACAGACAGAATCAGTCCAACTTTGATCTGCAGTCTTGAAGTTTATCTAGCAGCGACGTACAGTCCTTTGATAGGAAAATGTTGTACAGTTTATATCTCCACCACTTTGTGGAACCGTCCACCAAAATCCAAATAAATCCACAGTTTCTTCAGATCCTGAGAGGATACGAGTCCTTCTGTGTTCATCCATACACTCAATGGTCAGCACTAGTCTGCTGCTACTGCTGTAGAAGACAAACAATGATTGACAGCCAGTGTCAGAGGCTGTGGTGGATGGTGATTGGCCAGAGCCAGAGAAGGGACTACATGACTAACAATGACAATGTCTGAATGGACCACTGCATCACTGGTTTACAGAAAACAGGAAAATAAAAAATAAGAGCGAGTGCACACATACGCTGGAAAGTCACATAAATGTACAAACATGACCAGAAAGTGGATTTTGCATAATATGGGCTCTTTAAAGAATCTAAAAGATAAAACTTTCTAAACTAATAAAGCCCTGATGTATCATTAATGGATTAACCCTGTCACTACATAAGGTGGTAAAATCAGCTCCACCTTTACCCACTGCTGTTTCTGTACTTTAAGTAAAATTTAGAGCTTGTACTTTTTTACTTTTACTTGAGTAGCCAAATTAAATTAATGGCTACTTAGTTGGAGCTGAGTGTTGTTCTTATTTGAGTATTGAGTTTGTGCACTTTAAACACCTGTGTCCTAAATGACTTCATCAAATGATTTTAGTCTGGTTCAACTCAGATCCTCAGATTTATTTACAACACTCACTGAGCGTCAGTTTGGGATTGGACAGTTTGAGCTAAGACTGAAGTGCAGAATGCAAACAGCCCATGAGGTTCATCTCATCAGGTCAGTTAGAAACACACTGCATGTTTATATTTAGTCGTCTGTCTTTCTCTCCACATACGTCTCTGAATTAATAGTTTCCTGGATTAATGTGACCATTTTTCCTTTCAGTCACTCTCTGCTCTCTCTGTCTCCATCTCTGTAGCTTATAATGTACAACAGTTTTATTAGAGGCTGGTGTCCCTGAACCTCCCTGTTCTCTGACAGTGTTCTTAGCTGAACAGAGGAGAGCAGTGTGGTAGTGAGTCTCACTCTTCTTCTCTGTCACTCTGTGAACAATTGCTACTGTAATTACCACCTCAATTCTAAAAACATGTCAAATTGAAACAAAAACAAATCTTATAAACCCATATTTTATTCACACAACATGAAAAATATCATATGGTTAAAGTGAGAAAATGAACCATTTAAAAACATGTCATGTCGACATGTCTCCGAAACTCTGTTTACTACACTCCATTCTGTCCTGATACAGGCTCTAACTGCTTAACAGTCCTGGGTCTGCTTTGTTGCATTTTGCATTTCAAAATGGGCAGTTCAGCACCTGAAGCCAGGCTGTTGTCATAGATGCAGTCTGTGGTTTATCATCGTCCTCCTGAAATATAAAAGACGTTCCCGGGAAAAGACGCCGTCTGGATGGAGCATATGCTGCTCTAACACCTGGATATATCTATATGATGGAGCCTTTCCTGATGTGCAAGCTGCACTTTCCATAGACACTGATACCATCAGAGATGTAGGTTTTTCTTCTTTAGTCTAGAGAACATGGTGCTCATAGTTTCCAAAAATTTAGATTTATCTTAGCACAGAACAGTTTTACACTTTGCCACAGACCATTTTAAATGAGCTGTTTTCTGGATCATGTTCATATGTAGCTTCTTCTCTGCATGAGAGAGCTTTAACTTGTACTTTTGGATGTCAGCTGGTGGTTGTCAGCTGTCAACTGTGTTCACAGAGCCTATGCAGTGATGTCCATCACAGAACCAGGTCTATTTTTAATGCAGTACTGTCTTAGAGCTGGCAGATCAAATTTAGGCCTTGTCCCTTGTGTTCTTATGTAGATTTTACACAGCATCTGAACCTTTTTGGTTTTGGGGTTGTTTTTCTTTTTGCTGTTGTCCCTCATTTGTAAAAAGACTATTTAAATTAAGTGCAGGAATGACAGTTTAAGAAATAGTTTTTGCTTAAAAATACTAACTAATACCAATCTGCAGTTTCCATCATTTTTTGTACAAATCTATTTCCTTGTCTTATTCCTCTGAGTAATCCTGTGCAGGAAGTACTGTATGCTGTACAAACACAGCTCCCTCCTTCTCGCAGCTCTCTCAGCTTTAATAGATAACAACTATATTCATATTTTTTAGGACCACTCTTTGTTTTCAGTAGGCTCATTTATTTAATATCCATTAAGATCCTCAAAACATTAAAGTCAAACACGCTGAACTTTTGTAGTAACACTACCTATCCCACTTTCTTTCTCCCAAATATGTCAGCATGACTGAACCAAGCTGATCCGGTGTGAGGGAAGACACTGACAGGGAATGATGAGCATGTGCCTCCCTCTCAGCCTCCTTAATCCTCCCCAATCTAATTTAGATCAGATCTGAACATTCCCTCAGCTGTTGATCCTAGAAACACACCACACAACAGGCGGGTGTGTTCCCTGAGAATGTCAAGATGATCCCTGTTGAAGGCCGAGATGTTTGTGTGAGTGCGTATGTGTTGGCTTGTTTTCTGTTGTCTGTCGGCTTCACAAATGTACATGTGTCTTTTCAGCATGTGTTTAAATAACACATGCTGAATATTAATAAAGTATTTCAACCAGTACTGAGCTGGATATAAGTCCAGTTCACATGTGCCTCATACATAAAGCCAGGCAGGTATTGTACAACTTTTTTTCTCAAGAAATAATCTGCCTCTCCACTCTACCAGAACCTGTGACATACGGCCGGGATGAAGAGCTCACGCTGAGCCTCCACATCAGAACACGGTTCCAGCTCGCTGTTTACAAAAAGAAAGAAATACTGTTTATTTTTGCGACTCTACATTGAATAGAGAAGAAGAAGGTGATGGTGGGTGGAGAATATGAAGCCAGGTTTTTGGAAGACCTCAATCACTGCATCGCCAGTGTGGCTTACTTTGACAGCAGCCATGTAGAAATCGGACAGTAGAACCACTCACAACTGGAAGGCAGCTGACCAAACTTTCTGACACACCAGTAATCCATCCGATCACCGGGGAGCAGAAACACTGGTCGTTCACGTGAACACTGGGACCTGCTCACACTGCGTCAAACGACATCCAGTCCGGCTAAAATTTGTCCCAGTTCTAAATCTGGTGTAAATTCAGGCCAGTTTTAGGTTAATGCAGAAATCTAACATGTTCAAATTAACTTATGTACAGATTCAAGCAAAGAACCACTTCAAAAACTTTTTTCTGAATATTAACTGTGAAAATCACAAACTAACCCTTTCACTAGGAGCTGTAAAAAAGAGAAATTAAACTTTGTAAAAGCAGAAAATATTTATTGCAAACTCGTTTCACATTTGTGCTGTGAACTGGTCTGCACAGAGCCCTGACCTCAACCCCATCAAGCACCTTTGGGATGAGCTGGAACGGAGATTGCAGCCAGGCCTTCTGGTCCAATATCAGCGTATGACTTCATAAATACAGAATGAATGGGCAGACATTCCCACAGAAACACTCTGAGCCTTCCAAGAAGAGTGGAAGCTGATATAGCTGCAACTCTATATTAAAACATATGTAGTCAGGTGACCGAATACTTTTGTCCTTATAGTGTTTGCAGCCAGCCACAATTTGGTGTGTTTCTAGCACATGTTGTCAGGAGTTAACATAAATCCAACACATCCCCATGCACAGTTTATACTATATAGACACTTTGTTCAGCAGACAATCAGTAACATCGTTGTCATTTCCTGTAAACTACAGCAGGTGGAACTCTGTAAGTCTTAATCTGAGCTGCATTATTCTGAAGTGATTCATGCAAAATGTCTCCGATAGATACAAAACCACCTTTAATAGGTTTTAACTGATGTGAAGTGGAACTGACTGTTGTTGCTTGTGTTGACTGACCGAGGCATCCTCTGCTTTTACTCTGTAATTTCATGTCAGTCTTTATTGATCTGTATCTTGGTTCTATGGATCAAATTCTGTTGTTTGACTGGATCCTAACCTGGTCATTACTTATGCAGCAGTGAGCAAATGATGACGGGCCGTCACGGGTTTCATCTGCTGTGAGAGTAGAATGTTTTTATATTTGTGTTGAGTGAAGTTTGTGGGTTTCTGCTGAAACATCTCTGCTCTTTGCAGGTGCATCTTTGCCACGATGTGTTTGAGTTATAGGATGTTATTGTGTGTGTTTGTGTCTCCGTCCAGACTTGTGTAATCTCTTCGCTGACCTTGTCGACGCAAAACACAGCCATCCATAACTCTGCCCAGGCTTGGTATCTCTGTGACCAGAACCCTCCTCCATCTCTGTGACCTCCTTGTCTCTTCCTCCCGTCCTCCTCCCAGTGTCTCCGTCTCCTCCTGTTGAATGTGCACAAACAGTATTTGTTATGAAAACACAGTTGCATACCGTTCTGGTACATTCCAGCACATGTGATGTTTGGCAGAAACACTTCCATCTTTCACACAAGAAGAGCCAAAGACAACAGTTTTTGAATTATTGCTATAATTTTATCTTTTCTTGTGTGACCTTGAATGTACACGTGGTGACTGACGTCATTTCTACTTGCTGACTGAAAGCTTTGTTTTGTCCAGTTTCTTTCCATTTGTCTGCTCTACTATTGTTTTCTCTGTCATATTGCTGCTTTCTCTTCCTTCTGTGCTATCCTCCACCTCATCTCCTTCCCTGTCTTTTCATTTCCGCTCCTTACGTCTCCTTTTTTTGTCCTCTGCCTCTGTCTTCCACAGCTGATTGGTCGTATCACCAAAATGTGACACATTATTAGGGCTTAAGAAAAGATATCTGATCCAATAAATACTGACCATACATCGTAGAAATTACCGATCATTGTGGTTTCTGTGAGGGGATTAATGTCAGTAGTCTTGCTCTACTTGTCTTCGCTCCCTTTCTCATTTCTCTTTCTTTCCTCTGCCACATCTCATTTCCTCTGCTTTTCTTTGTTCGTTCACTTTTTGTCTTCTAAGCCTGAGCCTCTTTTTCCTGACACAGATTATACTCAATATATTTACTTTATAGTGGGTGATCATTAGTCAGCTTTACACAGTAAAATAAACAATAAAATTACCAATACTACAATTTTAAAAATACTACAAGATGACAACAAAAAAGTACAAACGTATGTTATTGTGTCATTTATTCATACAGCTGACTGTGAACCAAATTGCCGCTGTGGGGATAATAAAGTTACCTTGAGCCTTGAAGTATTATGTGAGTACGTCTTCTCCTAAGTAAGTATCATTACAGTGTGTAGAAGAGTGCTCATTACTTTTTATTGTAGAACGGCCTATTGGCATTAGATTTACTGATGCATTAATGTCTAAACAGCGATAAGCTGACAGCTGTTTTTATCTGCAAAGTAACTGGAACTTTAAAACAACTGTATGGATTAGAAAGTACGACATTCCTGAATTGTAGTAGAGTAAAAGCAATAGAAAGCAAATACTAATAAGTGCAGTTATCTTAAACATGTTCTTACCCACAGTACTCAGTTACTTTCTTTCTGTGTTTATAAAACCTGTACGGATTCAGGTGTTTGTTAAAGATGCACCACTTTTGACATCAGACACCAAAATGGCTGCACCATCTGATATATTGGCACCAAAATGGTGACTGGAATAAAGCTGGACAGCAGCTATACAAACAAAGCTAAACTAAATGCAATGTGTGTACTAACTAAAGGAGGAAAGTGAAATACGTAACTAATAGGATCCATATTTACTACCATTGTTTGGTGTAGTAATGTGGGGAATTCCGAGTTAACCAATTAGATCCCTCTGTGAGTCACATGACCTTTATTTTGTCACATTTACATCCTTCTGTGGAGAAGCATGTGGATGACAGTGTTTAGCCTGTTTCCCACATTAACAAACATTCACACAATCACACAAAAAGAAGAGTTCTTCTTTTGGTTTCTGAGCATCTATCACCAAACTGAGGCATCAGTCACTCACCCACTTCATCGTGCAGCTAGCACCTTGCTGAAAATTGATTGGAGTAGAATATTATAATGCCTTTCTTGTCGTTAGGCCATTGCTTAAAACATTAATTAAAATTTTAGTATTTTCCCTTCATGGTTCACTGAACTCTGATCAAACTTCATGCAACTTTTACTGCATGTGAAAACTTTCCCTTCTTCTCTATTTATTATTAAGTTCAATGCCAGGTGAGTGAGGAAGGGATATCTATATGAAACACATATTTTTAAAAATAAAAGTATTTAAAGACTTAAACAAAGAACTGTATGTCCCCTGACAGGTGTTGTTTTGTTTGCCGTTTCAAATGAGACATCCTTCATGTGTTGTTGATCAGTAGGAATCAGTGTTTCAGACTTTAATAACACACTGTCACCGTATGGAAGAAAAGGTGGAGAATGAACTGCAGATCTGCTGACCTGCAGGAATTTGGAGACCAGGAGTGTCGAGATACTAGAGATGGTGCGTCAGGCTTTCTGTCAGCCTGTGTGGACGTTTGTAGAAGAGGGACATGTTGCCTCTTCCTCTGTAGACAGGGCGACAGGCAGTGACAGAGGCTGGCAGACAGATGGTGAGGACTGGAGGACACTTCGACACATTTCTCTCACTGCACCTTAAAACACAATGAAATAACTTAAAGAGAAGTTGGTCTGAGGTGCTGCACTGCAGCTCGATGATTATGAAACACTTACCAGCTGCATTGTGGGCCTGAACTGTGAGTCACCACCGTGTTCGTCACTTTGTCACCATATACACGTTAATAAAGACGCTTTCAGAAGAAGGTCAGGGTTGCAGTAAAGTCTGCTGAATCACCTGATGGCACAAAGCGTCAGGTTTTTTTTCTGGTGATCCACTTACACCCACATATACACAACAGCCTGCGTCCACAGTCTTTACACGTCATCGAACTTACCGCCCACAGCAAGTGTTATAATGCAGAACCTTGAAGAACTGTTCTGATGGTTATATAAGTAAGTTGTGCTTTCCGTGTGTTGGCGAAGGTTCTCAGTGATCCGGGTGAGTCAGCAACCGGACTCTCATGTCACTACTCGTACAAGAAGCTTCTCCAGTCTGAGGTAAGTAGGAGCTCCAGGTTTATCTTCCAGGGTGGTCTTTGGGTCTCCCCTGACTGAATAGGAAAGCATCACAACTCCTAACAGCCCTCTAGAAAGGTGGTTGGGTGTGGTCTTCCTGGTGGATGTGTGAAGTGGTCTTAATCTTCCTGGGGATGGATGACAACTTGGACATTGTGTCTGTTGTGGGAAGCATCTCTGTGTGAAACACTTCCATACGAGTAGTCCATCGAGCTTCTTGACTGTAGAAAATGGGTGAAACTGTAATAATGTGATATGTGTTGGGTTATAGTAGACCAAACATGTTTCTCTTTATCTTGTTAAATTTAGAAACTTGTCTGAATTATGTTAAATTTTATTATCTCAGCTTGTGACGTACTTCGTACACAATATACTACAGCAAAGTTCTGCTTTATCCAGTCACCTCTGAACTTGTTATGTCTGAAAGTAAAGTTATGTTACTATGGTAAATTTTTACATTTCTTCAGTGCGTCTTGTCTGACTGATGTTTTAATTCTTCAAATGTAAGAAGCTGTAGTAATTACACATAGTGAAATGTAGTCAATGCCACCTGTGTAAATAATTCAGAGTTGTTTGTTTCCTGCCTCAGAGGGTGGTTCAGTAATCGGATTGGGGAAACAGAGAGGAAGCGTAGTGAGAAATGAGTCATTCATCAGTAAATACTGATGTTATTGTTGTCAGAGTGGTAATAATGCTGCTGAACAGGATTTAGTAAAGTCATCTGAAGGTTGTCACGTTCTTCCAACTTTACACAAAAACCTGATCAGCGTTCTCTGTTACCACAGTCCAGCTCCAAACCACCAGCAGGTCCCAAACCACTGCACTATCTGTGGAAACCCAGTAAAGAGGTAACAATTGAACACCACAGGTTTTAACTTGTCATGTTAAAAATGAAAAACTGATTGTGTGTTTTCCTTTTCGCTAAACCTTCCTATTTATTTGCCTTCTGTTCTGCCTTTGCCTGTTATTTCTTATTGATCTCCTAAAATAACCTTTCTAACCGTCATAAATTAACAATACATCAGCATTTTCCAGTATTAATGTCATTTTTATTAAACTTTTTTGACCTGCGTTTCTCCTTCAGAACATCTATTTCTATATCTGTTCTACTTAGACCAGTATTATCTCTGTCTTCCTCTTAACTGCTTGTAACTGCTTCCAATTCATCGTCTTTCGGCTCTTGTGAATTCCCATCGCTCTGTCTCTTGAGCATCTGTGTTTTCTTGTTCAGCTACAGAGTATTTATATCAGCGTATTAGTATAATTGCCACATTTTTCTAATGGCTTGGTGAAGAATGCATTTGTTTTCCAGACAGAAGTGATGGTGCAGGCGTGAACAGCTGGCGTAAGAGTGCTGCGTTTCAATAGTGACAGGTGCAGGGAAGCTGCTGCTTAACACTAGAAAGACAGTGGATCCTGGTTGTGACATTGAATGTGTGTGTGTGTGACTGAGAAAAAACAAATGTGCTTTTGCATCGCTTCTTTCATTTAAATGCAGCATTTATTCATCTGTGGGTTTGTAGCTCTGATTAAGTTTAGTGGCTCTGCTAAAGCAGAGACTCATGTTTAAACCTAACCTCACACAGGACTCTGGTCTCGGTCTCTGGTCTGCAGATTGCCAGTCCTGCACTTTATACCTCCACCACTCACCTCAACTCTGTCTTTTAGGAGACAGGGTTGCAGCTCATGGTCTGAACATTTATTACACACAGATACACCAGATTCCTAACCTGATTATCACTGCCTGGGAAGGGTGCACCAGCAAACCCAACCTCAGTGGCTGTGAATTTGTAGATCTAAGTGAATATTTCCTACTATTAGTTTCTATGGTTAAAGAACCAAATGTTCTTAACTGAAAAGCTGTGTAAGTTTGTAAAATGTCCCAAAGGATTCGTACAGAAGAGGTTAAAGTTCACTTCCCTTCCTCTAACTTGTAGTTTAGCCTGCAGCTCCTCAAAATGAAAAGATGAGTCCTGGTGGAAACTGTGATTTGTAGTTTGCACCTGTTGCTTTGGGAAGAGACGCGATACTTAAAAATGATACATGAAGATTCCCAGCAGATGACATTCATCTTACCAACAAAGTTAAATTATTGCTGTAAACTGCATAAATATTATTGTATAATGTTTTTGAATTCAGTCAATAACCTGTTTTTTTAAATGATTTCATTTCTTTTTCATCTCACTCAGTTCACCTAACTGACAGAACCTCATCTGATTTTCTGAGCATCCATCACCTGAGGCCTAAAGCTAAAGCCTGAACCTAGAGAATCAATGTTCGTAATCAATACTGATACTTTTTTTAGTATCAAGTCATGGATACAGTCTCATTTAGAAGCCAAAAATGACTCCAAGTAACTTCAAAAATAAAAAGTGATTCAGTATTTGTGCCGTTGCAATGAAATGGAATTAAGTGAAAGCAAAAGTATTTGTGCAGTTAATCATGTCCTTAAATATGAGCCTGTGAATAACTTGTACTGTAAATAACAGTGTAGTGTGGCATCACGTCATGAAACGTCAGCATGAAGCATTTAAAGTCTGTTCTTACAGTGAAACTACGTGAACATGAGGAAGCGAAACGCTGCGATCAGCACATGGCAGCAACTGTAGAACTGGCCATCCTGTCGCACGCATGCTGCTTCGCAATGTCTGAAGTTTGAAGTGGAAGTTTGAGTGGGAAAGTCTTTGTAAGTGTCACAGTTGAGGATTAAAGTTAAATTAAAAGATTAAATTAAATGTGTGGACTAAAGATAATCTGACAACACAGGTGAGGGAAGAGAAGACACAGGAACTGGGCAGGAGGGAAATATCACTGCATACAGAAGTCAACACTTACTGGTGGAAGTACTGGTGAGCAGTATTCTAGTTAGTCAAGGTTGTGCTCATTGGTAATGATGAGAGTGAAGGTAAGTGTGAGCTCACACACAGGCTTCAGGTCTAGGAGCAGGTTTCCATTGAATTACAAATCCAATTCCCAACATCCAGAGACAGAGTCAAGGTTCAGAAATGAGGTCAGAGATCAGAGTGTTTAGACTCACAGAGCCGAGAGCTAGAAGAAAATTACAACCTTCACACTCCTCACGTGCAGAGACAAGAAGCTGGTCGCTATGGTCTGATGGGGTAGGTAACATCTGGTTGACTGTAAAGAGCACTCAGTGCTGATCACATTATTTACATTAAGTGAGGAAGACACAAAGCTCACACTCTGTTATAGCTGTAAGGACAAAAAAAACATGAAAATATTTGGTACATGTTTCTGTTCTGTTTCACCTGTTGACATCTGGAAAAGTACAAAAACTGCAATACTTCATTTTTATTCAGAGGTTTGTCCAGTAAGCAGGAGCACTTTTAAGTGAGAGAAAGATAAAAAAAAGAATTAAGTTTAATAATAAAAGTTATTAATAGTCAATTTTTAAAAAATTCCAATTAAATTCCTCATTAAAGAAATAGTAATCGCCTCAAAATCAGCAGGTCAGGTTATTAAAAAACTCTGAAACTGGTCATAAAAATGAGAAAAGTGCATCTATCTGGATATCTAACACCCCTTTTTATTATAGATCTTTAATTACTGTGAGTACAGCTCTTTGCACCAGTCATACAGTCTCTCTTTCATTTTTGAGGACATGACTCATTTTAATTTGGTCATTTAGGGTTAGTGCTGCTGACGTCATACGTCACGCGGCTGAAACCACACGGCTCATCCTGCAGATGATCAGAGGCTGGAAACTGCAAAACGTTATGTTTAAGTGCAGCAATTATTCATTTTTTATGAATAATCCCAGAATTCTAACAAATTCTGAGATGAAAGTCAGAATTGTGAAATTAAAGAGTTAAAGTTCTGACTTTAATCCCAGAATTCTGAGATTAAAGTCAGAACTCAGACTTTTTTTCATGCTGGCTCTAATCCTCTTCACTCATTTTCAACGTTTAATAGTTCAGCTACAGTTTGTGAATTTGTTGCAGTATTCATGGGTGATAATAAACACCACAGGCTTCATGTCCTGAACTGCACCCTGACTTATTAGCATAGCGATCAATCAAGATGTAAATCACGGTGCACTGTGAAAACAAACAGGAACCAGGAGGAAGCTGGTGCTGCTCTCGGTGCTTTCAGAAGAACGGTAGCGTGCTCTGCAGTTAGTGAACTCGTTTAACCTGTGAAGCTTTGTCTCTTTTTTCATCAGTTCATTTTATCATCATCACCATCATCTGTCTCTTTCCTGCCTCTGTGAGAAACATTGGATTGTTCCATTAAAGGGGCATTTCACCCATGTCGCATACATATATTACATATAACATATATTCTTGTTAAATCCAATCCACCGCTGTAGGTAGTTCAGTTTTCCACCAAAACACAAACTTAAAGTAATAAAATCAGCAACAAGGTGCACGTCTAGAAACACAACTCTACATACCACAGAACAAGTGGCATCATGTAAGAGCCACCTTTATTTTTACAGTGCACATATGATTTAGGAGAGTTTAGTTTACTCATACCTGAACAGGTATCACGAACAGGTGACATGAGTTTAGAGAGTTTGTTTCATCAGTACGAGAGAGTCAGAGAATTAGGATACACAGTCGATCTGCCACAGTATCTGCAGTTTCCAGCTGCTGCAGGCCAGGTGAGCTCTCTAATCTCTCTAACATGCTCTGGGTCTGCTAATCCTCCAGTGGAAGGTGCCTCTTCCAGGTGTGTGCGAGCATTTTCCATCGAACGTCGATCACTTCAGAAACATTGACCCACTGTGATGTCAGCTAACAGTGTTGAGAAGGCACCACAGAGACTCACAGGCCTCCAGCTGAGCATTAATCCACCATTTGTATTCATGTAGCACTGAGATGATCTGGTTCCACTCAACAATGTGCAATGATGAGGGAAGAACATGGTAAAAAGTCCACATTGGACAAAGTTAATCACCACTAGACACCTTCTCTTTGTTTCCTCCCCTCTGCTTGTTCATTCTGAGAGCAGCGAACACTCAGTCTATGTCCAGATGCTGATGTCAGCCACAGAGAGTGTGTAGTCCAGAATGTTGGCATGTGGCGTAATCCTCCTGCAGTTCAGATAAGAGAAGATTCCAGAGGGTTTTCTGAAAGATTTACATGTGCAGTGCTAATCCAGGCTTCTTTCACTGTTGTTCATGCTGCTCCCAGTTAATCACCATGGGGTCCTTCTTTATCCCCGGCTTTTCTTTCCCTAATTTGTTTTCCTCCCTTTCTTGCAGTCTATGGGAAGTATTCTTTCGGTTTCTCTCTTATACCTTCTCTCTGTGAAAAGGTAAAAGGACACCTTAAAGGTCTTTCCTGGCCGCTGCACTGTGTGTGTCACCGTGTGTGTGATACAGACATGCAGCCAAAAAGCTGCAGAGGGAAGATGGACCAATTCGATTAGAGCCGCTAGTGAGGGTGGAGCTGCACAGCAGAGGTGTGTAGCAAATGGTTGAGTGTGTACGTGTGAGTGTTTGTGTGAGAAACTGGAGCTCATTCCTCAGCCTTAACAGCAAAGGCTGAGGTCCATTAATCAGGTTGTGTGGCTGTGATTGGAGCCACAGCAGGATACGCAGCCTCGCTTTTAACTCTTGTCTCAAACAAACACACTCCCAAACACAAACTCTGCGTCCTCAACCGACATCAAACCCCAAGACATCAAAGAAATATTTAAAGAAGCTCGAGCTGGAGGTACGTTAAATAGATATTTAATGGGGACAGATATGCATTACACATCAGAGTCTCGCTCAAAGACACTTGAATATGTGGACAGACAGAGGAAGAGATCAAACCACCAATTCTGCAAGTAATGAAGTCGACTGAGCAAACATGTTAGCCCAACACAACAGGGAAACACTGGCAGCAGTAGCAGTTCCCAACAGAATACGTCTGCGTACCGAACACAAGCAACTGAGCGATGAAAGATCATGGTGTCGGATAAATGTCAGCACATCCAGTGTTTTTCTTTATTGCTGAGATCACAATCTGTCCATTAACAAGGTGCTACAGTGTAAATACCATAACATGTTTGTGCTTTAGTTGCTATAAGTGGATTTTGTATCTGAGACATTCAGGCACAAAATGAATCATTGTAAATAAACATTTTATCAACAGTAGTTTCCTCACTGTGGCGATGAAAACACAATGTACAAAACGTGTTTCAGGCTCAAAAGCAAAAACACGCTGCAGGTTAAAGACCTGGTACAATGACAGAATCAGACAGATACCTCACAGGTTGAACTAAAGAAATACTATGAACTCAGATATTATTATAACACAGCTTTAAATGGAAAATAGCTAAACTGTTAGTTTAATCTTCAGCATCAGGTGGAAACATTTACATCCTGCTTTCTTGTGTGTCTGTGAGTGTACACGAACGTGCTCTGAAGGACTTGATGATTAACAGACTCGCTTCTGTAGCAGTGTTTACATTAGCTGCTTAGAATTAAACAGTTTCTTTCAGAGTTTAAACATGTTTGTTGAGTATTTGTGCTCCTGCTATCCTTGTTCTGAAGGTGCGGTCTGGTCTTGGTTCCTTCTCCTCATCTGGGAAATCCTCAGTCAGAAATCTTGGTATCATTTTTGACCAGGCACCGACATTTAAAATGTTTTTTCCAGTTGAGGAATATTGCTAAACCCATGTCCATGGTGTCTCAGACTGAGATGGGCATTCATGCATTTATTTCCTCCTGTCCAGAACAGTATAACTCCCTTTCTCTTTGGATTGCTTACAACAGAATGTCCAGAATGCTGCTGCTAGGCTCTGAACCAGGTCTAAGAACCAACAGGGACGCCGATCCTCATCTTGTAATTCTTGTAATTGTTTTCAGAGCCCTACATGGTCAGATACCTGCATCCATTAAAGATCTGCTACAACCTGCAGGTCTGTTGTCTGTTCCTCGTTCCAGACTCAAAACTAAAGTTGACTGTGCTTTTGAGATTGTGGCTCCAAAACTTTTCTCCCATTGGACTTAAGATGGATGAACTCAGTGGAAAGTTTCAAACAGCAGCTCACGACCATCTGTTTAGTATTTGAATTGTAACAGTGTTTAACCTCAACGCTTTATCTTCTGTCTGTCTGTCTTTTATTCTGCAGTGTGAAGCACCTTGTGATGTCTGATCTAGAAAGGTGCTATAGAGATAAACTTTACCTACTTCTTATGGTTATCTTTGTCATTATTTGCTGTCAGCACTGAAGGGTTAAGAAAACCTGGCTATCCTCTTTCCTTTTCCCTCACAGCTCACAGCTCAGGCCTAGTGTGACCCCCACTCTCCTGCCCAGTCTAGTTCCCATGCATTCCTAGTCGCCTCAGAAACCCAATATTCCCCTGTTGGTGCGTCCACAGATGCACACTGTGGCCTTTCCGTCGTGCAAGCTGCCTTCCTCTCCTTCAGCCAAATGGAATGTTAAGCCCCACTTGTGGCTGGCTTTGTCCTCTGTCATGCAAGGCAAACAAAAGGCAAAGTGGCTTTTCTTTGTATTAGGTATCCCAAAACCCCCAAATCCTCCCTCTCTCCATTCTTCTTCTGCTCTCACAAAGAAACATGCGCAGTGGCAAAGTGTGTGAGCCACAGCAGCCGGAAAAGCCTGAACACAGCACATAGACATGCACGGGCCTGCGCGAACGGAGGACACAGGTGTTTCTCCTGGATTCATACAGCAGTGCCAGGTTTTTCCTCCCACGCACACACACACAGTTTAAACAACACCTCCTCTAAACCTTACCTGGCAGATGGACGTGTGTGGACTATCCAGTGAGCCAGTCCTTCTGTCTGACTCATCTATTATTAGTTATTGTTTGGCACCGACACATCAAATACTCGTAGACCTCTTTATCAAACTTTTACTAAAAACCAGACAGTTTACGATGACAAGCTGTGTTTTACTTTCCATATGGTTTGTAAAGCTGGAATGATTCTCTTTTTATTCAGGAACAAAAGATCTGTTCAAAAGTAGGTCACATGTGTTTGTCTTTTAATTAGTTGGTAATAAAAGCAACAACAACGGCACAGTAACTGCTGAGTTGTTGATGAACATGAGCTCAGTTGGGTGAAAACTGCAAAGCTGTGTCCTAATGATTACACCAAGTGCAACAGTAAAAGCAGTTTATAGCAGACATAATTAGAGATGGATTGTAAGGTTTGGGACTGGACTCAAAGATTAGGCTGACAAGCGAGATTTTATTTTCAAAAAGGCAAGCTGGTTGGTCAAGAGTGACAGGAATCAGGAAATGGAGTGGGGTCAGGACTGGGTGCATTACAGAAGAGAGGTAAGTTAATATATATATGGCGGGTTTCAAGGTTTGAAAGTTGACAATCTGGTGGACGGTAGAGCACTGCAGGCCTGCTTATAAGGTGACAGACACAGGTTTTAGTAATGAGGCTGATTGAGAGTGATGAACCAGGAAGTGAGAGAGGAACAGACAGAGTGTTAATCAAACCAAGTATGGGCAGAACAGGAAGCCATAACAAATGTTTTACGGAACTACGGTCTCGAACTCTGGTCAGTCCTGCACTTTATATATATCCACCTCCTGCCAACTCACTTTCTATTAATAAATGTGACGCGTTACTCGTTGCATGATAACATAATGAAGACAATGAATACGTACAAAAACATAAGTTGCAGGTTAGTTGTACAGATATGTAATTTCAGGAGACAGTGTTGTTTGGGAAAGTAATGTTTCTGGCTTAATGTTTTCTGTATGAAACCAGAACATAATGTTTCTGGAGCTGAAACTAAATAATCACAAGTCTAAACACAAGCATATAAAACTTCAGCTGCATGTTTGGATGCAAAATCAGTTTTGTTGCAGAACAAGAAAATTGTCTGTGTTCACCATTAACAGCAATTTGTCATTTTTATAATTTAACAGCGACTCTGTGTGGTTTAGTCATGTAGACATGTTCAGGGCTGGAAAAATTACAATGTTCATGGTATTTTGCATCACATACTGCACATTCACAGGTTGGAAAGTTTAGAGAAGCAAAAACCGCTTGTAGGCAACTGCATCCTCACTGTTAGATATATTTATGTATTTATTTGAAAATGTGTTTTTATGTTCACAATGAAAATCATTCTACAGATTTTTGCTGCTGTGCAGTGTGTTTCTAAACAGATGGACTCTCCAACCCAGGGTTCTGCTAGTGAAGAAAATAAAGAGCTGATAAAACTCACCTGTGTAACAGAATAAAAATATGATGAAAAATACAACCAGAGCCTCTGAACTGACATTAAGACTGATTTGGTACAGTTGCTGTAGCGCACGTCTCCTCAGAACCAATGGCAGTGGCAGTTAAATGCTAAAACTCTGGCAAAAACAAAATTATGTGAGAATGAACATGTTTAAATTATTACTTTTTTCTGTTTTTTATTAGTTATTTAATAGCTGAGCATCTAAAATGTAATAAATATGGAGAACACATTCTGTAAAGTCCTAAAAAGATTAATGTTGTCATGAACATGAGCTGAACTTCCTGTATTACTTTGAAATCTATCTCACATAGTTATTCTTGGTCAGTTGACATCAATCTTATGATTGGTTTTCACCTGTGTCACACAGTCTTACCTCTAACTCCTTCACTCTACCAGATTGTCTGCTCTTCTTCCCGGGAAATGGCTCTCCAGCCTTGATACCCTGTTTTTAGTAGTGATGGCGAAATCAAAGCTTTATAAGGCATCGAGCAACTTTGACACAGTTGGGCTGAAGTCGACACACAGATCGAAACATTTGATACACTCAGAACAATGACACCTGCTGGCTGCCTTTGAGATCTGCACCTGAGTGGACTGGCAGTCAAACTCTTACCAATACATGGTGGTTCAGGATCTCACAGTCCATGTTTTATCCTTAAATAAGAAGTTATTGTGTCAGAGGTGTGTAATTGTGTTTCTCTCTGGATAAAACTGTATCAGGCAGCCTTGATGTGGCAAATATGTTTGATAGTAAAATTTTATTAGCACTATAATGGTGTTTTTTTTTTTTACTACATTGATGAGGTATGTTTATCATTTTGTTAAATCCAAGATTTTTATTCAAAAAAAGAATTGATTCCACAGTATGTGTTTTTATTCTACTCCTCTCAAAAAACCCACAGTCTGAGCAGTGATTTGGTCGCTTATAAAACCTTGACATATTGAAACACCCAGGCCGATGAAATGGCCTCTAAGCAGCTTGACACGTGATGTAACGTAACAAGGCCTCGCTCAAATTGGTCACGTGATTTGAAACGTGCTCAAGACGCTACTCTGTGACACTTCTGCTTCAAAAGATCGAAGCTGTGTCGAGCAGGAGGGCTCGAGTTGGACAGCTCTAGTTTTCAGACCTGCCTAGTGAAGCCCCTGCTCTGCTCCCTAACATGATTATTTCTTGATTATTTATCTTCTGATACTCTCTGACTAATCTGATTTCCTCCTTCTCACGCTGGATCCTCAAACCTCTGCTTCTGGCCTGTCTCTAATCTCTCTACTTTATGGCTTATAAACATTCTGACAGATTTTCTGGATTGGTTTGTAAACTGGACCTGGATTCTCTGTTTGTTGGAATTTTACTGCATAAAGTGCTTTTGGACATTTTACTGATACCAAGGATTGAGAGAAAGGATTTTGGACTTTGTGCTTATGTAAACCTGTTCTGAATCTTGTAGATAATGCTGCAGCTTCACTGCGAACAGTACTCGATACTGTTGCCCCTCTGAAAAAGAAGCTAGTGAATCAGAAGAGGTTAGCTCCGTGGTATAATTCAGAAATCCGTAGCTTAAAACAGACAACGAGAAAGCTGGAAAGGAGGTGGCGTTCCTCTAATTCAGATGAATGAAAAGAAGAAAGATAGTTTAATAATATATAAAAAAGCCCTTAGTAAGGCAAGATCGACATATTATTCATTGTTAATAGAGAAAAAAATATAAATAATCCTAGGTTTCTTTTCAGCACTGTAGCCAGGCTGACAAAGAGTCATAGCTCTGTTGAGCCCAGTATTCCCTTAACTCTCAGTAGCAATGACTTTATGAATTTCTTTACTAATAAAATCATAAGAGAGAAAAAATTGATCAGATCATCCCTGCAGCTGGAATGGACAGACTTGAATGTACAACAGCTTTAGACTTGTTTATCAGACCTCAGTGTTACTTAGACCACTTCCTCCCTGTAGATCATGCTGAGTTAACCTTAATCATTAACTCATCTAAACCATCAACCTGTCTCTTAGACCCCATCCCAACTAGACTGCTCAAAGAAGTTTTACCTTTAATCAGCATGTCCATGTTAGATCAGGTTAACTCATCTCTACTAACAGGCTATGTACCACAGGCTTTTAAACTTGCTGTAGTTAAACCACTACTCAAAAAAC
>OMLM01009434.1:8625-18956 GCA_900302695.1 Helostoma temminkii
GGAGTGTTTTTTTTCTCATAGTCTTTTAGATAGATAGATAGATAGATAGATAGATAGATAGATAGATAGATAGATAGATAGATAGAGACAGAAGAACACTAGAACATTTAAAACTACACACAAACAATACACAAAACACAGTACAAAGAATTGCACAAGTACACACAATAATTATAATAATTATAACACACTCTGAGAAAAACATGAATAGGACCTCTTAATACATATAGTTAAACTGTAGTCATTGTCATTGTACGGGGTGATGTCTGTTGGCACAAATGACTTTCTGTACCCTTCCTTATCACAGTGGAACTGAAGAAGTCTCTGACTAAAACTGCTCTGCTGTTTGACCAGCAGGCTGTGGAGAGGATGTGAGCTGTTCTCCGTGATGTTCAGCAATTTGTGCAGCATCCTCCTCTCCACCACCTGCTCTAAAGGTTCCAGAGAAGTCCCCAGCACAGAGCCAGCCTTCCTGACGAGTTTATTCAGTTTCTTATTTTCGCTAGTTCTGATGCTGCTGCCCCAGAAGACAACAGCAAAGAAAACTGCACTGGCTACAAGACTGATAAAAGATTTGCAGCACCTTGTTGCACTTTTAAAGGACCTGAGCTCCCTCAGGAAGTAGAGTCTACTCTGTTCCTTCCTGTACACAGCATCTGTGTTGCATTTCCAGTTTAGTTTGTTGTCGAGGTGAACTCCCAGGTATTTGTAACTCTCAACCACTTCCACCTCCTCTCCCAGAATGGAGACGGTGTCCAAAGGTTATTATGTGGAAGTAATATCAACAAAGTTACTAGGTGAAGGGTTGGTGTAAGCAATGGAGGCAAAACACAAGGGTGATAAAGTGGAAACCCAACACACAGAGCTATAGTAATTACCTGAATACACACAGAGCTGTAATGCAAAACAACATGTTTGACTTAATTTCATGGTAATATATGTAGTGATAAAGATGAACAACATAACATCTCCACAGGAGTGAAGCCATCTTAAGCCATAGCATTTTTTATTATCAACATAATAACCCTGTTATATTACTGATCCTGAAATATTAGCACCCCATTATCTTATTTCCTAAATATTATCAGATTATTATTATTATTTATTAGTTTAAACATATTTGCAATCATGTAAATACATCATGTAGCACAATAAACTGTTTAAGAGTGGAGTTTAATATGAAATAATGCTGTTGGAATGTGTGTCATGTGTGATAAACCACCATTAAAAAGACCAGAAATGGTAAATGCATTTTAACTAATTTCAGTTCCCTTGAAGCCATGCTACTCCTGCCACATTTGAAGGTAAAAACTGAACCCATTCTTACACTATAGCACTTAAAGCTAAAATGTTCTGATTTCACACAACAAAGTCTGTTTGCAGATCTTGGAGAGTACTATTGTTTAAGTGAAAAAAGTTGTATGAAGGCTTTTGTGGCTCCAGAGGGAGTTGTGCAAAGTTGAGGATGAAAACTCTGGTAGCGGGGGGTTATAAAGAAGTGAGCTTACCAAATCATGCTGTTCATATCTGCTTGAGTCTTGCTGCTCCAGGGTAAGTTAGCATTGCTAGCATATGACACTTCAGAATTCACTGTTATCTGCCAAATAGCATTTTGGCAAAGAATTAAGAAAACGTTAAATAAATAAAGACGGTATTTCTGGTCCTGCTGTGTCTAATAGTAGGACATACAGTATTCAAAGTATATATATTCCTGTATGAAATCAGTCCTCTTTGCAGTTATGCACACAACAGCTATTCTCTATTCAGAAGATATAGTATTTAAAGGATTGTGTTAACATAAAGGTGAACATCACAATCGTATACATGACACAGAGCGTTCCTGCTGCTGATTATCCATTCTGAGCAGATGTGTTCTGTATGTAGGTCAGGAGAACAGAGAGTTGGCAAACAAGAAGTCACGACATGGCTTTTCCCCTACTTGTGAACTGTCTTCTCTAATTTTAAAGAAATTCTTTTGGTGTAAAGAGTTTGGCTATAAAACCTGCCTTATGTATCATTTCTGTTGCACACAATGTTCACTCTTTTTGTTTGTCTGTGACTCATCTGTCTGGTGACGATGACATAATTGGAAGTGAATCATAAAATTGCTAAATGCTTAATCTTATGATCACAGTAATTTATCCTCCCACGTGTCATGTCTACACTAGGCACACGTTTGCTTAATATAATACCTTTAAAAAAACCCAACTATTTCTATGATTGTGTTGGATGTTTAATATGTATCACTGTGGGTGGATACTGCACATGCATTAATTGGGTCTATTTTTATCCTTTTCACAGCTATGCATGACTATTTTCTCTCAATCTGTGTCTTTTCTGTCATAGAAGGATTGCCTCAAATCCTATCAGTCAGTAATAGCAGGTCTCCGAGTGGCAGAGAGAAAATTGATTACTACAAGGGAAGCATGCCAATTTGGTTTCACCCACTGCTCTAAAACCATAGCCATATCTCTTCAGGAAAAAAGAAAACAGGATCAATTAAACCACATCCAATATGCCTTGGATCATTTGATCCAATATGCTTCTTACCAACCTTTCCTATGGATGACTCCACTGTTTCAGCACAAATTTCTGCCTGGCTCTGTGACATTAAAGTTATCTTCAGATCACTCTCTCCAAGACAGGTTATTTGGTCTTTTCATTCAGACTTCCATACAACAAAGCATCATTATCAACTTAACTGACTGTCCCCTGACGGCCAGAATTCTGGGGGTCTTCTTTGACGACCAGCTGCTGATTCACTCCTCCTTCCTGCATGCGTGATCAGAAAGATCACACCCTATCTTTCTGAAGATGCTAGCCAAATCTTCATACAGGCATGCATCATATTTCATCTACTTCATCTACTACAGGCATGCTCAAGCCTCTCCAGATGATCAATCTTGGTTTGTGTCTTATTGGTACACCTGCCAACTGTCTGATTCCAAATGCATTTAAGTAAAAGATCTGAATACATCTTCCTCCACTGAAGTGATATTATGTGATTGTAAATTACCTACATGTGTTTGTAAACCCGGTGCTCATCTAGTTTGTTTCATGTTTTATGAATGAGTAAATTCATTACCTCAAGAAGTGACTTTTGAGAGTGTAGATCCTGTGTAAGACAGATCAATGATGTGGCACTATTTAAGAAACAACTTTACTTGCTAAACATAGCATTAAATTGGTCAATGGGAATTCACCACAGCCCTGAAGTGATCTGAATGCGCAGAAGAAAATAACGTAACAGCACACACAGTAAGTCATGTATAAGGAAGTAAACTTGGACGCATCTAAAGTCAGCCTTTAATTTTGAAGTTGTTGAGCAGTGGAAGTTGACAAACTTATAAGTAAATCAAAATGAGGCTTCTCAGAAGCAGATTTCATTCAAAATTTAAGGATGTCTACACATACTTTTGATTACATCTGCTAGCGCTTCTCCAAATATCCGATACATATCCGATTTAGGACCATATATGAAAGTGACCCACGTCTGATTAAAAAAAATTGATTTTATGTCATTTGTGCTGTTCAGACTGTCATCAAATATCAGATATGGGCAAAAAAATTTGATTTGGGCCACTTTTGCCTACAGCCTGAACAAAGCCTTAGTTGCCTTAGGGCTTTATAAACCACAAATCACTCAAAGTCTGCATTTCTTCATGGAGCTACCTCTGTGCTGATATGTCCTTGTTGAAATGATTTTAAATGACATATTCATTCAGAAAATACATATATTTTAGGAAAACAAATTACATTTCAAAAAGAACAATAACACACATGGCAAAAAATAGCATTACCAAATGTGCACGTTGCTCTCCTAAGACCTCATACAATAATGCCTCTGGATATCAAACACATCTATTAGATTTTAATAAGCAGCTTCCTACCCATGGTGAGCCATTAGTAGCCTGAAAATAATAACATCAGGGTCTAAAGAGTCCACATAGCCTGAGCCAAAGAGAAAGACAGAGATGGACAAGAATGTGGAAATTTAGTTTAGTGCAGGGATTTAGTGAGGAATGAAATGCTGCATAGACAACTAAAGGCACATGCTCTCCTGAAGCATTACTACTTTGAACAAAAGCCTAAATTTAGCAAGGACTGAACAGCCTAGATAAACACAGAAAGAAAACACTGAAAGATTTTGTAACAGTGGAATGAAGAAAATGATTACAATATGTCAGGTATAGAGCAAGGGGCAGTCTCACAGGTTGAGTGCATCAAGTAGTGACAGGTCCTGAAGCATGGATTTGAATCTAGTTAACCTGAACAGAGACCTCCTGTCGGAGAGGCCACTGTGGTTGAGATAGAAAGGCACTGCTGTGCCTGTTCAAACAATTGGCCTGACACCTCATGGATATGATACCCTTCAGCTGCGTCAGGTCCTTACTTCTCACTGATCAGCTTTTCTGTACAGTATACAGTATATATCTTTGCAGCTTAAGTAAAACCACAATGTCCAGTCTCTGTCCTTGTCATACTGCAGTGATAAATACATTTTTCATGAGAACGTTAACAAAAAAGATAAAGCCTGAAGGTCTTATGATGTATTAAGCTTCTCTGGCAGTACCATGTCTTAAAAGGCCTCAAAGCTTAGCTGCCATTTTGACTGTGAAATTGTAAATCAATTTTAACAACAAATTGCAGTTAGCTCTACAGGGTCTAAGGTGATTCCTGGGCCTCCCTCACATTAAAAGCCACACTGTTTTGCCATTTGAATAGTTTAAATGTAAAGGAGCAACAGTAGTTTTGGGCACTGACAGTATCTTCATACAGACAGTGAACAATGATGCTGTTGTCAAAAAAATCAAATTACTCTTAATTAAGTCTTGAATATTTTTTTCTATGTATCGCTAAGGCTTTGGTAGGCAATCTGCATCCCGTGCAGGCAACCACAACCAACCTATTTTATAAATGGTAGACAGAATTGGATTGTTTAGCTAATGGTGTAAAGTGCCAACTGTTTCAAAAATAGACTGTGTGGATTATAACTTTTAAGGACAAGTTTAAATTCTGGAAATTTATGTGTTAACTTTCTTCCAGGAAAATGTGATAAAAAGATCCATAGTGCTCATGTCTGTACAGTAACCTACAGACAAAAGGCAGTTAGCTTAGCATAAAGACTATAAATGGGAAAAAGCTGTTTTGGTTTTATTGCCTCCGAACTGAGTCCAGTTCAGCCTATTTTCATTTTGTACTGAGTGTTAACAATCTTCTTATTTAACTCTTTGCAAAAAATATATAAATGCACATTTAAAAAAAGTCATATTATTCCTTAATGGGCTTTTTGTAAATCTTTTTGTAATGTTTGGGCCTTTAGTTCATCCCATCTGTCTTCTTTTCTGCATTGTTTACCAAGAATCTCCCTCTGCCAGTGACTTTTTATAACCCCTCTTTTCTCTCTCTTGTTTCACTTTGCTCATCCCCCTGCCTTTTCTATTCTGGATGGGAGGCTAAATTAGTGTGTAATTATAGTCACCAGCTCTTGGCTGTGTAACTATAATGGAACAGAGCCTCTCCATATACCTCAGTAATAGTCTGACAGAATCCAAATGAGAAGGGCTCACGCTCTGAAATACTAACTTGAGTCTCTTCACAAAGCTTAAACAGACAGGTCACACTACCACCTAAGGCTGCAACTGGTACAAATAAGATGAAGATGACGTGACTGATAGCTGGAACATTTACAACAACTGTCATTTTTGTTGCAACATCAGTTGCGGTTGCTGTTGCATTCATGTTTACAATAATGTTTGGATTTGGATACACTGTGTACCATATGTCTCATGGCAATACTTTGGACAATGTGCTAGTTAGAAAACTTCATGGTGAATTTTTGTTGTCAGTGGAGTGAAATTTTGTTTTGGGTCATTAGAAGTACAGTATATTTTAATAAATAATGCCAGTCATGCACGCACACACACACACACACAGACACAGACAGTGATGCTCATTATCTCCTCTGAGTTGTCCCCGTTTTCATTCCTCCAGCAGCAGAGAAGAGGTTTGTGAAAATTTCTCCTAGAAATGCACAGCACGACAGAGGCTGATCCTGACCCAGATTCATTTCCTCATTGTGTGAAGGTAAGATGTGGCACTGCAGGTGCGCTGTAGGTACAAAAAATAGCTCTTAAATATGCGCTGACATCTATCTTTTTCACATATTTTCACAGCTGGGGCAAAAGAACCGGAAATTCATAAGCTGCTTAAGAAAGTGGCGTCACCACAAACTAAATTTAATTTAACCAAAGTAAGGCAACGGTAATGAACGTGACAGGGAGGATGGCAGCGGCGGTGCTTGGTTAATGATCAGAGTAGAAGAGAAACGAGAGTGATAAATTAAAGAGGCATCCATGGTTGGTAAGTGATATATTTTGGGTAGGGAGCATGAATGAATAGCTAAAATGGAGAGGGAGCTTGAGATGTCACTTATTTTACACTAAGATGTTCTAACAAACCATCTTACTGTCATCCCTAAACAGCCAAATCCCATGATTCACTTTAATGGCACAAAAAAAGAGGCTGGAGCAGTGTAATTGCCCTTCTACTACAGCCTTTTTACAATCAAAGAAAACAACAGATAGAGAGAGAGAGAGAGAGAGAGAGACAGCAAACATGGTGGTGCCAAAGAAAAGATTCAAAAAAGTGAAAAGAGCCATATGGCTCTTTGTGTCTCCTAAGAGCTGTCCACATTGGGCCTGTAAAACCAGCATGTTACAGCTGAAGTGTTACCATGGCTGTTCCCAGCAGTATGGCAATTAGATTAGCTTCTGATGGAATATTTAATGTGGGAGACTCTAAGATTGGATTCTTGCAACACTTCTCACATCCCCTCACTACACATGCTCTCAGGCTCTACCCTTCCTTTTTCTTTACACACTGACATAAGAGCCACACAGAACAGATGCAAACATTTTTAAAAGAAAACACATACAAGTGTACTTGCGTATCCGGGTGTCGGTTGCTACTATATGTGTATTTCTGTGTTCATTTATACACAAATGCATCATGACAATGTTGAGGTGTGTAAAAAACAAACAAATGTTGACTGAGACTGAGAGGGGAGTTGGCTTAAAATTAAAAGCAGAATCAAAAGAACCATGGAGAGGGTGTCTTATTGGAGCACAAGGCAGGTCATGATGAATAATGTACTGCTGAAAAGGTACCAATTCCCATTTTTCTCTGCAAAGACCTACAGCTTTATGCAGGAGACAACCCTTCCCCTCCATCAACCAATGAAAGATGCAAATGGCATGAGTAAAAGAGGGAAAGATTGAAGAATGGGTGGGTGGAGGAAAATTAGAGCAGGAGATAAATTAGGTATATCCATGAACCAGAGTGACATTTGTTAATAGGTAATTTTAGTGTTCTTTTAGCTTTTAATATGCAGAAAAAAAGCAAGAATGTCAAACAAAACATCAGCTAAATGTTGCAGTTTTTATTTGTTTTCCCTATAATCTGTTCTTGCAAATTACTACACCCTTAAAGCACCATAGTCAAGCATTTTTGTTGTTCTGTTTTGGCACTCACCCATCTAGCCCAACCGCATCTGTATGGCTTGTGAGTGCTGCAGTTAACTTATGTAGGGAGTTCTTTCACTGGTAAAAACCTGTTTCCACTGTTCAAGATGCAGGAAGCAATTGCATATCCTTTGGAACTCATTTAGCAACCCAGATAAAGATATTATGTATGTCATCATATAAAGTTTTTGTCTAAAGGCCTTTACAATTTGCCACAAACACGCACATGCACTGTATACTTGCAGCAGCATGCTAATACAGAAGGTGCAGCATGACCAGTCAGCCAATATAGGTACATACTGACATGCACACATAAGAAACTGTGATTAGCGAATGACCTACTGTTGATGTTTGGGTGGACAACATGCAAGACTTTGACTTTGAAGACCACAGTTTATGTGCAGCTTCAAATCAGAGTTTCAACATTTAATAAGCCCCCTTTTCTCTGAGAAAGTACAGTACAAGTCTAAAGTAATAAATGGTGTTTGTTTTATGTTAGATTAGGTATATAAACATACATTATTAATTAGGCAGTCAACTCCAGATGGTAAGTGAAAAAGGGTATTAGAATATAGGGCAGATGAGGGAACTCAGAAACCAGTACCTGAGCAGGTAGGTGATAGAGAGAGAGAGACAGAGTTAGAAACTCGTGGTTTACTATGGGTGTAAGATCTCCGGGCGTATATAAATCACTCACTCATTGAGACCAGAGTAGGGGGCAGGTAGAAACACTGGAGCAGGAAGTGGCAGATGACTAGGAAGTGGAAGTCAAGCGGCTTAGCAGGTCAGATTCTAAGCCAGGTTATTGAGGTTCAGGATTCAGGTAAATCAGGTTCACAATTTAGATTAACAAAAAACAGATAGACAGATCTCCTCCATGTCACATTAAATCCATAAACTTTTATCTTATACACAATAGTCAGACACAAAGTAAAAAAACTAGGCAGAATTCACAGATTGCAGATACCAGATCTTTCCAAGAGGTGAGAACCGAAAGCACGTCCAGATCAGAATCAGGTTCCTAACAGGAGATAAAGTCTAAAGAGTCACAAACTTGCAATATCTGAAAAGACAATCTGGCAAGTGAGTGAGAGTGGCAGACCTGCTTATATAGGGACAGAGACAGGTGTTACTAACTATACTGATTAAGTGGGTGGAGTGAACCAGAGAGGGAGCAGACACTGTACAGATGTTCACATTTTAATTTCTAATTAGAAATTGTACTTCTGTTAATTCATTTCAAGTTAGTAGAACATATTTTAAATTTACATTACTAATTCATCCCTCTCTGTTGGTTTCATTTAAAAATCTGTTATTGTGTCATTTGACTTTATGAGTAATTATGACCAGTGTCATATATTATGGCAAGTTTGCAGCATTTGTCAAGTAAAACCTCAACAAACCCTGACTCAAATTGAACTTATTATGATATGATAAAATGAACACTGTGTAAAAGTAAACAGGTCCTGATCACAAACAAATAAACAAACAAACAAACGCGGAAGAAAACACAACAAAATTGAATGCAAAAGAACAAAACAAAACAACGTGTAGTAGCTGCTGGCTTAATAAAACAGGAAAAATAACACATGCATCTACACTGCAGCCAAAACGGCATAACTTCCTGGCTTTTAGCGCTCCAAGTCCTTACCAGCATCCTTTGCTCTCACAAGGGTATCCCCAAGGGGGCATAGCTATCTGGTGGTGTACACAAAAATTGCACAACTGTCACCCGGCCAGACATTAATTGCTTACAATTTAAGTTGGTAAGGCCTAATAACGTCTTTCCAAAGAGTATAGGGTGCAGTTATTATATTTTAGCTCAGTTTCATTCTGCACCTCATGATTATACACCCAATGTTAATATTCAGTTCCAGTACGTGTGAGTAATGAGTCCTATAGTATTTAGCAGGACAGAAAATTAATGTGCAAATTATAGTGCATAGGTGTGTGTAGGTCCAACCAGACTCATGTTCCTTTAAAGCTTTTTTCACAATCTATCCCTTAACCATACAGATATTGAAGAGACTGAAAATTGTGTCAGTAACTTGCTTTAAACACACACACACATGCAGCACACAGCACTCAGCCATTTTCCCCCTATAGGTATACAATGGCTTGGGTGTATTATGTACTTTTTTCTGATAGTGTGTTTTGGTGATTGAGGTTGATTTCCACGCCTTTAAGTTTGTAAAATTCCAGTATCGTATCTAGTAAGCCTAGTAGCAATGTCACATTTGAAGAGTGGTCTTTAGGAAAGTTAAATCATGTCAGGTGTGATTTTGCAACAAATTATTGTATTTGCTGGGTGCCTTTGCTTTGATGTGACTGCTAATGGCTCTAGCAGGTATTTTGAGGCTTATGGTTGTTGAAGAGCAGTCACACCTAGTCCTTTGAGAACCTAAAGTGATACCTTGACACCAAACTAATTCATCTTTTATTACGACATTGTAAGAACAACTACATTAACTTGCAGGCACAACTTTGCTGTCCATGTTCATGCGTCTCTCATTCTACAAGCTGAATGTATATTATACACGGTAATGAGACACTAATCTGTCCTCTACTTTGTTCAGAATTGACCTGATCTAAGTCATATCGATGCAGTGAAACACCCGGCAATGAGGAGCCTTCTTGTTCCTTTTCTGATTGTTATCTCCATCTGTGCAGAAAATTAAGAGAGTGAAGTCTGTGTTTACAGAATTTATCAGCTACATGGAACATGCAGTATCGCCGTCTAGTGTGTTTGTGTGAGATTTTGGTGATATGCATACTAATATCTTGCTTCAAATTGGTTTCATCTGTCTG
>OMLM01009435.1:0-19895 GCA_900302695.1 Helostoma temminkii
CTAATAGCAATATTTGCCTTGTTGACAGCTGTTATATTTTTTGCCGCCTGCAGCAGTTTGGCTTTGCAAGTGTCAACAAGAGATAAAGCAGTGGATAAAAGCCTGGTAAACATCTTGCCTGTATTTATGGAGACACCTCAAAGATGTCAGAAGACTAACACAAAATCCAAACAGACACGATGTCTTCAGTTAGATGTGATATCCTCTGAAGCATTTGCCTTCTACATCACTGTCACTTCACACTGGTTTTACATTAAAATAAAGAGCGAAATGGATCAGCCTACACTAAATAAAGAGTGGACATAACTTCATACAACATCACATCACATTAAACGTTGAATATAAAATGTTTGTGTGTCCTTTGAAGTCTGCTTTTCCTACTAGGCTTCAGCCGCCTCCTTAAAAGCCACTGGGGTCATTGTGCATGTTTGTGTGTGTCGGCGTGCCCATAGCACTGTACTCTCTGGTGGTATCTGGCACCAGAAGCAGCCCACTCCAGCTGCAATGGACACAGGCCAAATCCTCACACTCACACACCCACAGCTGACAAACACATAATTCAGCAAGCAGTCCTCTCCTCCCCTTAAATATGTTTTGTTTGGTAGACTAAAGTTGTATTTTTTTCTAGTATTACACAAAGATAACATGAGTAAATACAAAATGCACTTTTTTATGAAAACGATCATTTCATTTATTAAGGGAAAAAAGCTGCCCAAACCTGCTTGGGCCTGCGTGAAAAAGTATTTGCCACCACCTTGCTAAATCATGATTAACCACCTTTTTTTGAAAAGCTGAGTTCAATTTCACTTCACACACTCAGGCCCGATTACTGCCAGACCTGTTCAATCAAGAAATCACCTAATTAGAAGCTGTCTGCTTCCTGTAGCTGTCCACATCAGACTCTTGCCTACAGAGTGGCAGAGTGACTCAACTGCACCTAGCCACTTCAACTCCCTCATTCAGGTCTACATTACCTCCCGCCCACAGCGCTCTGCCAGCGAAAGGCATCTGGTGCTCCCATCACAAAACAAAAAACCCATTGCAAAGCTCTTCAGCTCTGTGGTCCCATTATGGTGGAATTAGCTACCGAACTCCCAATATTCAAGAAACTGCTGAAGACAGAACTTTTCCGTGACCTTCTATGCACTTAAAATGCACTTTCATCCCATAAAAAAACTTTCTTGCACTTATATCTCATGAAACAGACGCACTTCTTCTGATAGTGCTTTGCTTTTAAGTTTTTCTCTTCGACTTAGATTCTCACTTTAGTCCTCACTCGTAAGTCGCTTTAGATAAAAACATGTTAAAATATCTCAAAAAGCAACATATCATGCTACGATGTGAAGAAATTCAAGAACAGATGAGAAACAAAGTAACTGACATGTATCAGCCTGGAAAGCCTTTGGACTTTGGAAGTCTACCTCTAAATGGCACAAAAAAAAAAAAAAAACTCAACTAAGGTTTCGGAGTGGCTGAGTCAAAGTCCGCACTTAAATCCGATTGACATACTGTGGCAAGACCTTAAACAGGCCGTTCATACTCGTAAAGCCTCCAATGTGGCTGAATGAAAACAACTCTGCAAGGAAGAGTGGGTCAAAATTCCTCCACAGTGACGTGAAAGACTCATTGCCAGTGGCAATTAAATGGTCTGCACTTACATAGCGCTTTCCTACCTCATAGGTACTAAAAGCGCTTTGACACTTCTCTCAGTGAAAAAAAAAGTGACTTCTCTCAGTCACCCATTCACTCACACAAACACACACACACACACACACAGATGGCAGAGCTTCTATGCAGCTAACCTGACTCATCGAGGGCAACTTGGGGTTCAATGTCTTGCCCAAGCCCAAGGCAAAAAAAATAAACAATTAGGAAGTTGACAAATACTTTTTCACAGCACTGTATATAGACAGGTTAATGAACATAACACTGAAGGCTGTATTATTTGTGCCATACCCTGATAGAAGCGTCCACTAGGGTTTGTGGTTGCTGCTTCAGAGATGGCCAACCACACCACAGTGTCAGCTCCCTGGTCTGGGGTCCGCAGACTGTCCTTCATAGATCGATGGAAGTCTGGCATGGCGTTGGCCACCGCTGGGACAGATAAACCGATTGGGAGAGAAAAAGAGCGGTTTTGTTTTATTTCTAAAAAGCAGTTTGTGTCTATCTGTCTGTCTGTGAGCGGATGTTACCTGGAGTGTCCACCCAGCCTGGATGCATGACGGAGAAGTGGATGTTAGTGTGAGTCTTTGCCAACTGCTCTGTCATCACAACCTGCTGTCTCTGGAGCACACACACACACACAGACATGAACACGTGTGTTGGTGACATGATGAGTGGGGAAAATGTCTGAGGTTTGGACTGTAAGCAGGCAAAGTTCATGTCTATTGTCTTTTTACTTCCTACTACGGATGAATCATGACTGGTTGTTGTGCATCTCCATTTTGACATTGTTTCTCTCTTCAGGATCATTGTCTTTATTTGTCCTTTTGTACCTTTAACTGAGGTCTTATAATCTGACCAGTCTATTTCTCCTGTGGATCTGGTCTCGGCCCAGTAGGCCCTTTTAACAATCTTTTCATGCTTCATACAAATCAGAATTTAACTGACACAAGTTTTTGAAGACTTGTTCAGAAAATATGTTTCTTCATATGCAGAAGGCCATCGATAAATAACTAAAATCATCAACAAAACTCACTGCAAACTGCAAATAGCTACTTGTACAGGTTTTTCTTTCCATAGTGAAGTAGATCAGTTTGTCTCTTTACAAAGAAATCTCAATCTGTGAGCTGTGCTGTGTGTTAACACTGATCAGCAGGACCAGGTTCAGGTCTTACTTTGTGCTGGGCATAGACCATAGTGCCATCATAGCGCCCTCTGTCAGACTGCAGGTTCCCTATTCTCAGCTTCTGCACCAACATTCCTCCTGATGACACTGTGATCTGAACATAGAGGAATAAAAACATGGGTGACAGGTGGAGAAGGAGCTGGGGTTGTTGTATGTTCTGTATTTTATTAATAATTATGTACAGTAGTGCAATGTAACAGTACATTAATGTATACTAAAGTGTATATTGGTACAGTATACAGTACTGGGATGAGATACTATATAGGGATAGGAGGATAAAAGCAGGAGACGTTACATGATTTATTTCTCATTCATGTTCACTGTTGCCATCTGATATAGTGATATAGAATTAATATGCAGAGTACTCGCTTTAAACATAATTTTCATCATTATCTGTGTGTAAGGTGTGTATGTGGCGTAGTGACCATATGTCTGATACAGTTTGTATATGTTAGTAATCAGGGCCCAAATTGTTTAAAAATGAAACAACAATAAAACAAAATAAAAAACAAACATGGTAAACAAAGAAAGTTGAACTTGCAGTACTCTGAATATGCTACTACCACTTCCTAAACTTTAGATATTACTTGAACGCTTCTACCATCCCTGTATCTAAAGCATTAACTGTTCTCAACCCACAATCCCAAAGCAATAAAGTGTTCGTTATAATAAAAAATGGATATAGTTTACCAGTGCAGTACGACTAAAATCTTGGAGGTTTTAGGCATCTATAATTTCTGTGAGATCAGAATCTGACAGGCTGTGTCTCTCAAACTCACCACTCTGGGATCTGCGCTTTTCTCCAGCAAGGGAATGAGACTCTTGGTGAGAATGTAAACCCCTAAGCAACAGAAAAGGAAAGAAAACATTTGTCATAACTACGTTCATCCTTCTTACTGTTTCCTCTCACCTTGCCCCTGAACCTATAACTCACCAAGGACGTTTGTAGCGAAGCTTTTCTCAAGCCCCTCAGCGTTCACATCCCTCTGACTCATGATGGAGCCTGCGTTATTGATCTGCACAGATTACAGCATGTGATTCCTCACTCTTACTGACACGAAACATACCACAAAAGAAGAAGCAATGTGAAGTAGGTTCACATTGACATTGACAGAGGTAATGAATATAACAACTCATGTCACCCACCAGCACATTCAGAGACTTATACTTCCTCTTGAAGGCCTCAGCGAACTCCCAGACCTTCTTGGTCTCAGACAGATCCAGGATGTGGACATAGACCTCCTGTAATGGCACCAGCCATGTAGAATAATGACGTAAGTCCCATTTGGAGAAGCAAAGGCAATTTGAAGTTTGTCTTTTCTCATGTTTTGAGAAGTGATTTATACTGTACTTTATTTCCTGTCTCTTTGACAATATCAGCTCTCGCCTCCTCTGCCTTATCCTTGTTCCTACACACCATGTGGATCGTACCCCCTGCGACAAAGACAGAATAAATATAAGATCCTGGAAGTGATAAAAGATAAATAAAATGGGCTTTGATTATAATTTTATTGGGTTTTTATTTATTTTATTTTATATTTCTTTCCATACTTTAAAATGTGAATTTAAATGATATTGTAAAATGTAACCAATGTCAGTGCACAAGCACTTCTGTGGTTATTGCCACAACTCCTGGTACTCAGTACCTTTTCACAGTACATAACCTCAACACATGTGATGTGTCTTCATACATGGGTTGATTTGCTGTGAGGAGCGGTACCTCTCTTAGCGATGGCCATGGCGGTGGCTTTCCCAATGCCACTGTTGGCTCCCGTTATCATGAAGGCGCGCCCAGCCACAGACACCTCCAGGTCCTTCTCCACAAACCGTTTGGAGGCTGCCAGGAATGCATTTCTGAAAAATATGACCATTTACTGTATGATATCCATAGCGACTGCCTGATAATCTGCAAATTGATTATTACTGAATATTATTTTCTTAAGCGGCTGCAGTGGATCACACACACATAACTGAGCACTGGTGTGTGTTCAGGTCATGACGGATCAGTGTTTAAGGTCAGTCTGTTCGCTGCATTTCACTTTACAGCTTTACTGTACACATACAATGAAGGAGAGCGTGTGCCTGGCATCTTGAGAAGTGGTTTGGGGTGAGACCACTGATGGTGACAACACCATTGGTGTGTGTGGCCCCATTGTCCTGGATGCCATTGTTGAGGGTGGCCAAAGGGGGGGATAAAGGGTACAGGGAGGAGGGGTAGTGCTGAGGCTAAATGCCTGCTCTGTTCGATGGTGTCATGCAGAGAACTATTAGCGCAGGGTCAGAGCGGGTTTTCAGCAGCTCTCTGGGAGAAAAGATAACATAGAACAAAGGGGAGAAGGGAAACAATCACAAAAGCACCTCTTCAGACAACTTGGAGTGCTGTATGCTGATGAGGAAAGGCGACTTAGGGCTGCAATAGACAGACGAGAAATTATTTAGAGCCACTGGCTTATGATATTATGTGTGTCTTGCTCAGTGATATTCAAGGAATCCTTCTATTTCCATTCTGTTCAGTTATGTAGTCGCAATTAAAGCTCGTTAAACAAAATCCTCTAGAAAGTGATCAGCAGGTTGCAAGCATCCACAAATAATCACCAGCAGCTTTAACAATAGCAGTGCAGACCCAGGCCTCAACAACTAAAACATGCTGTCTATAGTGATGTGGCTTTTGCAGATAACAATTCACTTTATAGATTGATCTGATTAGGTCTTTGAATGTTTTGTTTTGTCCAACCAACACTTCAAAAATGCAAATAGATTTGATCCAGATTGATAAAAAACAAAAAAACTGTATAAATATATACATTTTTCATTATTTAAATTATTGAATAAATTGTCAAAATAGCAGAACTTTGCTCTAGTACTGACCAACTAAAAGATTAATCTGCAATTAGTTACAGTTCTACTTTACTTTTTCATGATTTTACCTTTCATCAGGAAGTTATGCAACAAGTGTTTAAGTAAAAATCCCAGAGAACACTTTGTTGGATTTCTGTTTGTTTCAGTTTCTGCTTTAGTATTTCAGTCAGCAAGATCCATTCTGTATTGGTTTGGTACAAACCTATCAACAGCGGAACAGTAACTAAGTACACTGAGTACTGCACTTAATTACATTTTTACTTTACTTGTATAATCCCATTTTATGTAGGTGAATACCTTACTTTGACTCAACTACATTTATCTGATCATTCAGCTGCAACATTAAAATGATGAACACATTAATGCATCAAAAATTATAATCTAATAAAATCATATCAGTCATTCTGCATAAAGACCACATTTACTTTTGGTATTTTTGTGCTAATACTAACTAGTACTAATAGTACTTTTATTTAAGGTGCCATATTGGATGCAGGACTGCAGGAGAGTATTTCTCAAGTGTGGTATTTGTACTTTTACAATACTGAATATAGATTTTGCTTTTAAAATGAATAGAAACTCGGTGCAAGGTATCAGAAATCAAAAATTAGCAAAAAACAAAATTATATAATGAAGTAAAACACACATTCCTTTGAGCAGAAAAACTTATTTATAACGCTCAATTTTGAATTTGTATAAAATATAAATGTCACATTATGAGTTCAGGTTTTAAAATGGTGCCTATAAGCATTGGTATTTATAAAACTGTACTTTTTGTTGATATTTACCCCACATAAAATCAGAAAAACAGTCCTACTGATATGAGATGTGGACATGAGATGAGCAGACAGTTTAACTTTTCAGTATTAGTCCACGTTACTATTAAATAAAGTAAACTGTTCCTGCACAAACACACACAGACACAAACTGGGAGGGATGCTCAGCAGGTCCCAGACTCACTGCGGCTCCTAAAACACAAACATCAGTGAGACTGCAGGTCAGACTGGACTCACCTGGTGAACTCGGTCACCCCCTTCAGGAACCAGGCGGAGTTCCGGTACAGAGACATGCTGTCGCTCAGGAAGCCTCTCGCTGAGCTGGGCTCGCTCCTCTGCTTTTACTCCGGACAAAACCACGTGTATCTCAGGCGAATTAACATGAGACAAATCTACCGGCCACCCAGCGGTGGGAGGGAAGCGTGCATTGTTATGTCAACGTCAGATAAACATTTATTAACTCACATGTGCTTCTTTTTTAATTCTTTTAGTGTGCAAAACTGAATTTAAAAGGAGGCTGCGTTAATGATGAGCATCTGAATTTATGACGTAAATTGATTGATTGAAGTAAAGTACTAGAAATGAAATATTTCTCATATACAACAGGCTGCAACAATACACAAAGTACCTTTAGATACAAAATGTTAAAATGTAACTACTGCGCAGTTATTTTATTTTACAGGTCATTTAAACCAGTAAAATAGCAATAGTATAATAATATACATAACTTTACACTTACAGGAAGTGCTGAGACCAGAATAAAATCACATGCAAACAATCTATAGATGTATATAATCTCTTATATACTGATATTTTGTGTTCAAGAAAAGATGCTCATGGTTTAAATATTTTATTGTTTTTATCTCCTTATTTAAACGTTGGTAAAAAATAAATGTTTACACACGAACACACAAAAAAAATTCATGATGACCCAGATGTTTACTTTCACAAACATGTACTGTTCTAACTGAACTGCCCTCAGGATCTACCTGCCGTCCACTCACCTGTCGTTTATCCGACAGCCAATCAGCTGCTGGGACGCAGCGGGGCGCGGCTCTGACTGGAGAAGGGCTGAGTGCACGGAATTATGGGAAAATCAACAATGTCGTTGCATCGTAAAACACACACCAGCTGCAGAGGGAAAGTGTAGATCTGGAGTTCTAGGTTTGATATAAACCTGCAGGGTTAAAAACTGAGAAACTGCTCTAGAACTCCTGTGAAAAAATGGTGAGTGTGTGAGTTTTGTCTGCGCAGGCGTGTTTCCAACATACCTTTTATTAATGTGTTTGTTACTTTTGCTGTAAAAGTAAAAAAAAATATGAATATTTTCTGTTGGCGGAAGCCGGATCATTTTCGGTGGATCACCTTAAGGGAACGAACTTCCTTGACCGAAGGTCACTAAATTGATAGTGAGGTCCAATTAGTCTATTATGGTCCAGTAGGTTATTTGTCCGACTTATAGCGCATGCGTCATATGATATATGTGTGATTTAAGTACTGTGGTCGAAGTGAAAAGCAATTCAAGGACGAACACTTGCACTAACAACGTCCAACAGGCAAATATATGCAAATCAGTGCTGCGCCTCCTGTAAAACGTGCTCTTGATTGTTTTTAGATGCGTTTAAAGGACACATCCCACGTGGAAACCAGATCAACAGACCCCTTGAAAATAAATGTTTTATTTCTTTAACTGCATGTTTACTTTATCTAGGTGCAGAGTGAAGCGCTGCTACTTTCAGCTGCACCTCAGGGCAAAGAGCTTGCATTAATTACCCTTACACAACACAAGCATATTATTTATAGCGCTCAAAGGTTGTTTCCACATTATATTCTCTGCTGATCTCGATTCATGTGTGCAGTTGCTAAACCCTCACTTATGTGGCTTTTGGTGAAGTTGCAGTCATGATTGTAATAGTCTGCATGTGTGTTTGCACATGCATCTGTATGTCACGGTTTTATTGTACTTCTGTTTGTTTTCCTTTGTTGACAAGCTACATATTAACCATGCTTTGGTTACAGTATATGACTTTGAACCTCATAATCCTGAATGTTCCTCCGTTCTGATGATGATAGGATGAATTTTATTGTCAGGACATCATCACTCTGGTAATCTAAAATTTCACCTGTATAAACACTGATCTTAAGTTAATCGTTCTTCTCGAACTGTGTGGCTCTAAAAGCTGATGTTCATGGGAAGAGTTAGAGGTGTAATGTTATACAATTACAACAGTTTCATGAATCTCCTTTTCTGTCATTTCTAGATGCGCTTCCTGTTGTTGTTCAGTCGGCAGGGGAAGCTGCGACTGCAGAAATGGTTCACGCCATCAACAGACCGGGAGAAAAAGAAGGTGATCCGGGACATGATGTTGTTAGTGTTGGCTCGTCCACCACGATCCTGCAACTTCCTCCAGTGGAGAGACCTTAAGATTGTTTACAAAAGGTGCCCACAAGAGACGGCTCTGTTTTTTTTCTGTTCTTATTATGAGAACAAGTTGTTTTATACTGTTAAAATAAACAGCAGTTTATTTTAGCAGGTAAAGATTTGGGTGTTGTGTGCAGAAACCATTCATGACACTGTTTATGCTTGATCCCACTCAGAGTTCTTTAAACACAACACAGTGCTTATAAAAGAAAGCATACCGGGAGTCCCACAATATAATTATGCTGCAGACTGAAGTTAATGCTAATAATAAACTAATAAAAATACAGTGATATTAAATGTTTCTGTAAACTACTGTATTATAGTAGCATTTATGGGCAGCGATCATGTTATTTTGACCACTCGTATACTGTAAATGTAAGCACATGTGGGGCGGCAAATTAACAGTAATACATCTAAACATTGTGTTAGGAAAATCCCAATTTAAGTTGGGGCTCACAGGCTGCATAAGAGGACATGTTCTTCCCAGAGTGCTGCCAAAATACAACAACAACAACAAACAACTGCTGACCTTTATGTTTCATTTCAGGTACGCCAGTCTGTATTTCTGTGCTGGTATGGAAGGCACGGATAATGAGCTGCTGACTCTTGAAGTGCTCCACAGATATGTTGAATTGTTGGATAAATACTTTGGCAATGTAAGTTAGTCCAGATCGTTATGACCAATTTTATACACACACACACACGCACATATATATAAATAACAGGAGCAAAAAACCTAGCAGAGGAGATGTCGGTTTATCGTGCACATGCTCACAACAGTCGTGAGAAGAGGTCTAATAAAACAAAGTGACTGGTTATATATATTTGAACTGATATTAACATAAAGATAAAGAAAATTAAAAAGGGAGATTTAATATAGTTCCTGACAATTATGAGCCATCCAAGTCATAGAATTATCTCCTAGTGTTAAGTGAGTTTTTAGTGATTCATTAAAGATCAAAGAAGCTTTATCAGTTCATCAGGCTGCAGAAATGAAAACACTAGACATGAGGTACAGCTTTGATATGAACATGATGTGTAGTATTAATTTACAGTAGCTAGTTTATTAACCTGCTTCTGTCTTGGTTTTGTTTTTGATTCATGATATAATAGTTTTCTATCATCACTGTCATCTGACTCTGAAAACGGTGTTTTGTTCCAGTATGATGTCAACACAGAGTCTGTCTGATGATGATATTAACAATAGTAACTGCAGGTCACATACAATTCAGGTTGTAATAAATAATGACTCCATATTCTTTTCACAACCATGCATTTGTAACACTTAAATATTCTCTAAATGACATGATTGCTGCACTCGTCCACTCTCCTGTCCAAGCTTTCAACATGATGTTTAACATACAAGGTGCAAGGATTTGGCTCTATTCAGCCACATGTGTATTACTGAGATCCAGTGCAGATGTTCTTTGTGTGGAGGAGTCAGGCTCATCTACAACACTCAGACATAAATTTCTGTGGTTCACATAGAACTCATTTTGTGTATATTCATTGTCATGTCAGTTTGAAATTCGCAGGAGTTCTTTATAATCCCTTCCCTCTCTGCACATGGTGTCACTGAGCTCTTTACCAGTCACACTCCCTCTGGTGTCCATAAGGTGCCAGTGCTTCAAAACCACTTCAATTTACAAAATAAGGCTCTCAAAAGCAAAGAAAAACAGATTATACATAAATAAAAACGATAAACTACCCCAGTATTTACAGGACAGTGCAGAAATGTGAGCTTTTTTATACAGTACGATTTCCATTCCTCACAGACCTGCCTTCCATCTAACCAGCATCTCTCAAGTAGCCAGAATTGAATCATTGTGCAGGTGTGAAAGTAGTTTGTACCCAGCAAGCTGCAGAATGTAGGTTGAACAGTTTACCTACATCTACTTAAACTGTTATTGTTCAATATTCCTCCAACAGGTGTGCGAGTTGGACATCATTTTCAACTTTGAGAAGGCTTACTTCATCCTGGACGAGTTCCTGATGGGTGGCGAAATCCTTGAAACTTCCAAAGTAGCCGTGGGTGTATCTATGGAGGAATCTGACACACTCCAAGAGGTGTAACACACTTTCACAGTCCTTTAGTTAATGTAGGTTTTTGTTATTACTCATATGAAATGTGTTTGTAATAGTTCATCTCTCAACACAGACACTGGAGGAATATATGAGCAAACCTGCCTACTGAGCCAGGAGGAGATGAAGATGTCTCACATTTCAAGACTTGAAGCAAAAGGTTTATTATTGCTGAATATTTTTACTTTGTGACAAATAGTGGCTCATTTGGCCAAATGTGATCTTATGATGACCAAAGTCCTGGTGCCTTTTCATGCATATACTTACATTTTAATTACTGTCATTATGTTTTAACGTATAAGTGCCTTTTAAGTCTCATATTGATCTATCTCAGGGTTTATAACAGGGAATATGTAATTTATTGTGTTTACCAAAATGCTTTTTAAAATATTCAAATATGCCTGTGCGACCCCAGTAAGACATGGCAGGCGAGGCATGGTTATGTTTCCACGGATGCATTATGTGCTGGCGAGTAAATGAAGAAACACTACACAGTAAGGAAAAATAAAGTCAATGCTTTATTAACCGCAGGTATGTCACATATGACCAGAATTACAAAAAACACAAGTGAATCTAAGGGATCCAACACTGATTTCGGTTGTGTGTGTCTGCATTGAAATGTAAGGCTGGTGAGTCACACATACTAGTTGTTTAGTGCTGTTAAGCAACAAATAAACAAGGCATCAGATGAATGTCCAAACACTCGTACTTCTACTAATAAATAAGAACGGTTGTAAACCTACAGAAGAACTGAAGTAGACTATGAGTTTTATTATTTTTCAGAACACTTTATTTTCACCCTCTCCCTCCACCAAAACTGTACATATATATATGTATATATAAGCTTATCTATATTCATTGGGCAGTTTTGTCAGTATCAGTATCACTTTCTTCAGTTTCTGGATTCAGGTAACTTAGCAACTTCATCACTGCCTCATTATCAAAGCCTTGTATTTGTGTGTCACTGCCCCTCTCCTCATCCTCAGTGTGTCTCTTTTCATTTAGGCTTTTATCTGAGTCCATTTGATCAAAATAATCCTGTATGGCCTGTTCAAAAGAGCCCGTCATGCCCTGTCCGACGTCATCCCGCTTTTGGCTCACCTTGTTGTTGTTGTTGTTGTACAGAGGGTTTGGATACTGTGCAAGCATCTGAGCTGCTAAATACGCTGCCAGTTCATCCTCGTCCGCGGTGTCGTCATACTCGTCCTTTAATGTGCTGGGTAGACGCCGTTGTGTGGGAGCGGGTTCCCCCGAACGCCCCGTAGGCTGAGTGTGAAGTCGTGACGGTGAGCTTTTGTACTGCTTCTGTTTCCTGGTGGGAGCTTGATCCTCTACGCCCCCTAAGCCCAGGATGTTGAGGATTTCTTCTGTCCTCAGCTCTTCTGGGGACTTTTGTCTGTCAGGCAGCCGTCTGTTGTAGAGCTCAGTTTCGGGGCTCTTGTGTGTCTTCTTTGAGGAAATCTGTGAGAGTTTGTTGTGTTCTCTGGATAATTCATTGATTTTTCGTGAGTTGTCTTGATTTACCGTTTCTCCAGTTTTGAGCATGCCCATCAGGTCTTCAGGTGGGATTTGGTATTTTTGAGAGATCAGAATGAGCTGATATATGGCCCGTGGATCTATGTTGTCTCTGAACTGTGTCTGAGCCACCCTCCTCTCAGATCTCTCCTCTTCCTCCTCTTCCTCCTCTTGCTTTATGTCACGTTTCTGCTCTTCCGCTTCTGTTTTCTCCAGCACTTTCAGAAGGTAATAGTCCACTAAATTGGCAACATCATCTCCGTCATTTGACCTCTTAACTGGGTAGCTTTCATCATCTTCCTCTTCATCAGCCTCATTAGCTTCTTCGTCGTTGTCATCAACATAATCAAGCCCTCGATCAACCTCATGTTTGTTGTCTTCCTCATCTTCCTCTTCCTGTTCTTGTAGTGGACCCCAGTCTGTGAGATCTCCGCCTACGTCGTCGTATACCACATTTCTCACATTAAACATGTCATCCTCGTCTTCATCGTCCTCCTCCATGTCATCCTCCCCATCTTGACGTTTATGCATGTTCTTTGAACTAGTGAGCTTGTTGAGTTCATCAAACACAGACTGCAGAGTTGCCAGGTTCTGAGGTGTGTACTTCTCCTCCACGTTCTCATTGGTGCGTTTGAAGGGGCTCTCGTGCTCCAGGTCTGGCCCTTCATCCTCCTCTTCCTCATCTCCCTCACCCTCTTCTTCATCCTCAAACATTAACGGCAGCTTTTTTTGAGGTGCGATGCCACGTTGCTTCCACTGCACCCTAGGATATGGGCCATCCTTTCTGGCTGTTCCTTCCACACTGGAGTGAAGTAAAACTGGCTTGGAGTTTTTCTCAGTCTGTTTGAGGGTGCTGAGCACAGCCTGGAGCAGCTCCTCGCTCTTATCCTCCCTTCCGTCCTTCTCTTCCTCCTCCTCATCCTCCTCATACTTTGCCTGCATAGGGTTAGAAGCCAGTCTCAGCATGGAACGTAGCTTCTCAGCATCATCCATGTGGCTGGTATCGTACCCTACAGAGAGAGAGCTGTGTGGCTGGGAGTCTGAGCCAGTTCTCTGATGGAGGCTCTCAATGTACTTCAATGCTTTGAGCATGTCGGCATTAGGGGCCTGCTGGACATTTCCTCTCTGGGAGTCTGATTCACTTCCTCCCGGTCTGTGCTCTCTGAGTGACGCAGCGTGAATGCCAGAGGACCCGAGGAAGAGGAGGGTTAAGAGGAGGTTGGCCAAACAGATGAGGAAGGGTTTGCCTGTTGTGGAGGTCTCGGAGAGTGATAACATTGTGACGTCTGCAGAAGAAGGACAAAGAGGCACACGTCAGTTCTGATCTTTACACACTAGACAGGTTTGCAACGGTTACTGGCATTTATGAAACGTCTTTTGCTCTTATCATCACTTTGAACGTCTGACCTGATGATAACGTCACAGACCACAGAGGCATCTGTACAGATCTGAAGGCAGGAGATCAGCTTGAAAATCTGATCCATGACTTTTACTCTAGTATAAACCAGGTCAAACTCCTCAGTTTATCTCTACAGTATTTCTGCTGAACAAATTCCACTTAATTGAACCCAGTTACTTCCTCTCTCATATTTAGGTTTTTACTTTTATGTAGCACATACAGTTTACATCTCAGCTAATATACTATAAAATAATCTATTAGTGGTGTGAACAGGGTTATCACTATATAAAAGCGTATAGGGCAGGATGCTAGTCCTCCATTTTCCTGCCTGTTGCTGGTATTTGAAGATCATACTGGAATCCTGCCGCCTGTTTGCCAGCAGTAGTAATGGCAGCAGCATCAGGCTCCCGTGCAAATTTCATTAGTCGTCAAATTGCTGCTCTCCCGTTGTCAAGGTAACCCGGTAAGGCTGATGTTCCCATGTAACCTTCACTTCAATTGATTAAAACGTCTTATCTCCAATCATTCTGTTGTTCACGCTTCAACACTGTCGTTTCAAAGCAAACTGTCCTCCAGTGGGATAAAATCTGTCCACTGGCGTTTGTAAAATTCATTAAATACAAGTGAATCCACAATTAAGGTCAAGTTTCCAAAATGACACATCAGAACAGAAGCGACGACGCATTAGTAATTAGTCTAATGTTTACTTTTTACTTTCCTTGAATGGATTTAAATTGGCGAACTTCACTTACCCTCGTTGTTTTCTCTCTTCCTCTCTTATTTTGAAGTAAGTGTGACCAAAAAAAAAAAAAGTCGCAAGTTACAGATCACAAGCAGTTAAAAAATCATCTGAGAACAAAGAAGCAGTGCGGGCAGCACAGCGCGACCTCAGCGCATCAACATCTGTGTCGGTGCATCAGGTTGGCCACAGCTCGTGTAACCGAGGAAGTAACTAAACCCCCGTGTGATCTTAGGAAATGTGACAGGAGACAGTCTGAGAGCAGTGATGAGGGTTTTGTTATCAACAACAACCGAGTCTTACCTTTGAATCACTTTGTGTCGAGGGTCGTGAAGGAGCTGAGCATCTCTCTGCCTGGCGGTGGGAGTCTGGTTTCAGCACCGCGGACAGCTCCTCATGCTATTAGAGGAACCACCTGACTCGTGCGTCATAGGCCGAGGAGCTACGCAACCCACGCACTCACGCGCGTGCACACGCGCACACGCACGTGCAGTTAATTCAACTCGGCCAAACAAAAAAAAAAAAACTGCTTCTCTGTTTGAAAGTAGTTTTGACCCAGCAAATCTCTTCTGCTGCAGCTTATGCTGAAATGATGAATTCATAGCGGAGACATATTTGGTGGGATGAATGGCTGATGAGACTGTGCTGTATGATACGGTCTGTTATAAGTGAATTTCTATGTATGTTCAATGTGAACACATGCTTAATGTGGGAGTTTTGGTAAAGACCATAACTCTTCATATATGTTGGTGGAAGCAGAGCTGATTCAGATCTTGGATGATTTTTTTTTATGTGTTAAATCAGTAAATAGACGATAAAAGCTCAGTCAGTTTTCTGATACATGTTTGTTCTTCACTAACTGTATTGTGGTTTTATAGTAGCATGATGTTAGACACTGTAGTATGGACTGTTGAATGGTTGTCTTTGCTGCAACACTGAGGGGCAGAGACAGTTAAAGTCCACCGATGACTCACATACTGCACATACTGACTCCGCCAAAGACGGGCGGGGTGACAGAGGGACTGCAGAGGTGTGTGTCTGTGTGTGTGTGTGTGTGTGTGTGTGAGTGAGTGTGTGTGTGACAGAGAGGAAAAGAGAGAGAGAGAGAATTCTCTCTTGCCGTGAGCCAGTGCACACTGTGGTCTCTATTTTTGGCTGCCTGTCAAATCCTGCTCAGTGTGTGTGTGTTTCCAGTTTCATTCATAAATCCGCTTCACTGCTGCTTTTGATGTGAGCTCAGACTATCCTCCACTGACCTGCTTCTGTGATATACAGTGGAGCCTTTTTAGTTTTCACTTTGTCAAAGTTTTAACCTTTTTTTTTTTGTTGAAAACATAATTTTTTTGGTTCCTTCCACCAGATATCATAAGTTTGTTGAAGTACAATATAACAACAGGATCTGAACAGAGGAATCAGTGTTTGTCAAAATAATAATAATAATTTCTGGTTTCATAAGGTTATGAAACTTTTAATAAAAATTCATTGTGACATTAGAAAATGTCCTGACACCTTGCAAATGGAAAGAATAATTTCCTAGTGCTTCAATAAAAAATACAGTGTGTTTATCGCGTGGAGGAAAATAGGTTGGTGAGTCACACAAGAACATCCTTTCTAACTCATTAAGGAACTTTAAAAGCTCGGTCCAGTCACATTCACAACATCTAGATATGGATTCTTATTGATTCACATAAAAAAACTATGTATTGGTCTTGGTTGGAGTAAAGCCTGTCTTTCTACTGGGACCAGGACACCGAAGAAAACCAGGACAAAAGAGCTGATTTTAATCTCTTGTCTCTCTCTCAGCCTAATTACATTCTCCCTCATGACTAAGACGCATACATGTACACAGTGAGAGTTGGTGCTGATAAAGCCTGAGCTGTCCGGCTAATTGCTTGTGGTTGTGTCTGTGGCAAGATTACTGGTAAACAGAAACCAATTACAGCTCAGTTCCACCCCCATTTCCACTGACTGTCCGCATTTTCTTTCTCAGGTCAAATGAGAAGTTTCTTACTGGCAATTAGCAGTTTTCCCATTTTGTACAACAGCGTGGTGTGTGGGTTAGGGTCATGTCTTTCGTAATCGGAAACGTCTACCAGCCTATGCAGTGAATTTACTGTCATATCAGTTTACAGTGTGATTATAAAGATAGCACCAGGACTGGTTGGACTGTTGTTAAGAATCGAGCCCGTCTACAAACTCTATAAACTATAAGGACAAGGTCAAATTTATTCTATGAAAAGGTAGCTTGGCAAAACAATCAGGGTCCACTTAACAGCTTTTAGTGGAAAATTCTGTCAGATTACATAGTTGTTAAACTATATACAGAAATATAAAAAATTAAGAAATAAAAACTCCATCATCAACCAAGATCAAGAAAAGTCCGCTTACAAAAGCTCTATGGGGCAGTTCAGCAGTTTAGTTTTCCTCAGAATGAGCAGTTTACTCATAATGAGGAGTCGAACTCAGCTTGAAAACTTGACAATATTATCTGTAGTGTGACAAATCAACCATGTCTTGGAATGTTATCCTGTAAATTAGTAGAAAGTAAAATCTGTAGGAAACTTTAAAAACTGTACTTTATTTTATTTTTGCTTCTTTGGAGCCGCAATCATATTCAGATTAAATGCTGCTAAATCCTTATTGGCACCCAGAAGTAGGTGACATCACTCTTTTCCACTAACAGTAACTCTGAAACAGAAGGATTTTTTATGTATGACCCTACTAGTAAAAAGAGGATTAATAAAAATACATTTTGAGACACTTTAAAACATTACATTTGTTCCTATATACACATGCTCCTTGCACACAAACACTCACCTCTCCTGGTCAGGGGCAACAACCCCCCTCTCTCCTTTTTATCTTTTCTCTTTGTGTGTTTGTCCCCTGGCAACTAACCAACTGCTCCCCATTCATAACCATCGGCCATGACAGCCAATAATTCTGCTCCTTAACTCAGGTTGTCAGAAGCTTGGCAGGCATAATGTAGAGAGGGGGGGAAAGATAGTGAATGGGTCTACAGGGTTTGACGTCAGCCTCTTTTCTCTGGTCGATGAGGTGCATGCGTGTGTGTGTGTGTGTGTGTGTGTGTGTGTGTGTGTGTGTGTGTGTGCGCGCGTCATGCTTCTCAGCACATTAATATATTGCCTGTCATTTCGGTTCAGTGTCATCACTGAGAAGGGTCCACCTGCAGACCTCACATCTGTCTTTGTACTGACTGAAAGAAACTACAGCTGCCAGATGTTTGTTTTCTGACAAAAGTATAACAACAAACTTTTCTAGCGACTTTTAGTTTCTTATGTGTGAAAATCTGTGATATAATATATATAAACAGTCAAAGCTTTATCGTCAGTCTTTCATAAAGATTTTGTACCTAACAGATAGTATTTTTATATTTAGACTAGAATCCAGTTATTGTTCCATTAAACCCTGTTTTGTTTTACAATTTTGTGTTTGTTAATGATGTATGTCAGTCGAAAGATTTTATCCTGAGCAGAGAGGAATTATCAACATGAAGCCCTGCCTGTAACAACATGAGAAGTTTATGTTTTCATTTTGATTGCAGAGGAAATATTATATTACAGTCTGTTTAATGTTGATATAAGGTTACAGAAACGTTTACTTCTCCTACAGGCTAACGTTGCCAGGACTTTGAGTAACAATAGGTTTCATGTACCAGCCATTTTAAGGAAGTAGTAATTACCTACACTGTATTGCCAAAAGTATTCGCTCAACTGCCCTGACTCGCATATGAACTTAAGTTACATCCCATTCCTAATCCATAGGGTTTAATATGACGTCGGTCCACCATTTGCAGCTATAACAGCTTAAACTCTTCTGGGAAGACTGTCCACAAGGTTTAGGATTTTTTTCTTCCAGAAGCGCATTTGTGAGGTCAAACACTGATGTTGGATGAGAAGGCCTGGCTCTCAGTCTCCGCTCTAATTCATCCCAAAGGTGTTGAGGTCAGGACTCTGTGCAGGCCAGTCAAGTTCATCCACACCAGACTCTGTCATCCATGTCTGCACTGGTGCACAGTCATATTGGAAGAGGTAGGGGCCAGCTCCAAACTGTTGGGAGCATGGAATTGTCCAAAATGTCTTGGCATGCTGAAGCATTCAGAGTTCCTTTCACTGGAACTAAGGGGCCAAGCCCAGCTCCTGAAAAACAACCCCACACCATAATCCTACCTCCAAACTTTACACTTGGCACAATGCAGTCAGACAAGTTCTCCTGGCAACCGCCAAACCCAGACTCGTTCATCAGATTGCCAGATGGAGAAGCGCGATTCGTCACTCCAGAGAACGTGTCTCCACTGCTCTAGAGTCCAGTGGTCGGCGTGCTTTACACCACTGCATCCGTCGCTTTGCATTGCACTTGGTGATGTATGGCTTGGATGCAGCTGCTCGGCCATGGAAACGCATTTCATGAAGCTCTCTGCACTGTTCTTGAGCTAATCTGAAGGCCACATGAAGTTCGGAGGTCTGTAGCGATTGACTCTGCAGGAAGTTGGCGACCTCTTCGCACTGTGCGCCTCAGCAGCCGCTGACCCCGCTCCGTCAGTTTACGTGACCTACCACTTCATGGCTGAGTTGTTGTCGTTCCCAAACGCTTCCACATTCTTATAATACAGCTCACAGTTGACTGTGGAATATTTAGGAGTGAGGAAATTTCACGACTGGATTTGTTGCACAGGTGGCATCCTATCACAGTTCCTCACTGGAATTCACTGAGCTCCTGAGAGCGACCCATTCTTTCACAAATGCTTGTAAAAACACTCTGCATGCCTAGGTGCTTGATTTTATACACCTGTGGCCATGGAAGTGATTGGAACACCTGATTTAGATTATTTGGATGGGTGAGCAAATACTATTGGCAGTATAGTGTATATTATTTTAAGTGTTATGATCTTTTGAAAATCATAAACACTTAAATTCACTACACAACATCATCATGAAATGTGATGTGCCACTTCCCCTCATGTGAGCTCAATGGGACTCATCAATATAAGAACAAAAGTACGAGCAACTCTACAGTTTTGAGAACACGCTGTGAATCTGACATAGATTTTTCTTAGGAATTTTCTTAAGAAATTATTTGTGAATGAAGCCCAATGTTGTCTGTGAAGATTCTCAGTCATCCAAGTGAGTTGAGTGGATTTTCCTTTTGGTTTGTTTGTCCTCCATGTTGGTTACTTCCACTTCTGCCTGATGAGCGGTGAAATGCTTTGAACCAACAAGAATGGCGTCCAGTTTATT
>OMLM01009436.1:0-19782 GCA_900302695.1 Helostoma temminkii
AGGGAGCTCAGTGACAGTGGTGGTGGTTTTAATGTCAGGACATTTTGTTTTACAACTCCTTTGTCACTTGACTTCACAGCTGTTCTATAAGAAAGGTCACAGCATGCACAGCTACAAAAACACATGTGTACACTACAACAACTACACTGCATTTATATACACAAAATGCTCACTCTGCATGTAACAACATGTTTTTCTAAAAAAATGCATTAGCATATCTCACAGGTTTAATTCACAGAATGCACACCCACACTGCCATATATCATGCTGTCCCACGCATCCAGCAGACCTCATCAGAAACAAGTGACACTATGCAGTATGTACTTCACAAAACCCTGTACTGATCTTATCCCCATGGTTAGAGTAGTTTCATATATCATTTTAATTAACTGGGACGCTGCTAGACAAATGGCGAGCTATCAGTTTTATCTGGATGAAGCACAGTTCTGAGATATTAAACATCAAAGATTTGACATCCCAGATGGGAAAAATACATTTTTTTAACATTTAACCAAAAAAGGCAGCTTGCTTTTAAACCTGTAGACCCTGAAGGACAGCTTTGTATTTTGTGCAGCATGCCAGTATTAATTGTAAAGAGCATCTGCCTTCTCACATTTGGCTTTATTTATTTTTAACAGCAGCTACCTGGATGCCTACCCTATATGATAATTATGTGTAAAGCAGATATCTTTGTAACTGAAACTTTCTGTGGCTGCGTTCTACAAACCCAATTTTCAGAAAAAGTGGAGGGATGGGGTGTGGAGGGGGTTAAATAATTACCAATGAAGTTATTTACATACTGTAGATAAACAGTTAACACATATGCACAGGCTTGACAACCCGGCTATATTCTAACATTAGGATTAGAGTAAATGAATGCATGGGAAGCACCTTTATTTATCTAACAGAAGCACAAAGAAATGCTTATAAATTACAGTAACGCCAACTTACTGTAAATTTTAATATATGCATATTTAGAGTTTGATGCCTACAACACTTAAAACAACAACAACAAAAAACTCTGTTATGCAAGGAGGAACCCATAGCACATCAGCTCTCTGCACAAACAATGCTGAGTTCTTGGGGCTTGAGCTCATGTGAGATGGACTGAAAGCAAGTCCATGTTTCAAGTCATTGTAAGGTGCAAAAGCCAGTATCTGTAACGTATGTGGGTGAATCAGTGTCCATAGCATGGTTGACTTGCATAAATGTGAAGGTACCATTGATGCATAGGTATATAATGTGATTTTAGAGAGATAACGTATACTGCTGTCAGGGCAACAACTCTCCCTGGACAATACTGCTGTGCAGTATTGTGCATGTGCTGCCACTGCTTGGCTTTGTAGACACAGAGTGCATGTGCATGACTGTCCAGATCTGTCTTCTATTGAAAATGTATGGCTCATCATGAAGAGGACAAGCAGCCACAGGTGATTGAGCAGCTGAGGTCTTGTCCAGGAAAATTGGAAATACTCAACATTGCAACAGCTAGAATGCTCTATTCACAAAAATTAAATTTTGTTAAGCAGGGGATAGAATAACACAGTTTGTCTCATGTAACAGACCTGAAAAACAGTCAAACTCTTCCCACACAAAATAAATAAAAAGGAGAGCCAACATCAATTGTGAATTCAAATTTTTGCATAAAAGTCCAAACTTATCAGTTAATATTTATCATTTTACTTTTCATTTGGCACTCGATAAATTCTTGATGAGTATGCATCATACACACTTCATTAATCCTTCTAAGACACCAACTAGACAGTGATAACTACGGCAGCAATCTATCACAGAAATCTTCAATCCACTGTCATGTTAGCATGTTACTAGCAGTGATATAGTATGCAATGTTTTTATTCATCATAGTGCAGTGGATGGTGGAAAATAGTGAGATGAAGAGGATGAGAGCAGAAGACAGAAGATAAAAGGCAAGTGTAGGTTTGACTATGGTCATCTCATAAAAACTTCCCTTTGACTGTAAAAAGCAAACATGGGAACATGCACGCGGACACACCTGCGCACACATCCAATAAAATTTTGCCATTTAAAGCCTTCAAGAAATTCCCCCTGGGCTCAAGAAGCACATTTCAATTTCCACAGAACACCCAAGGGATATCGAAATAATGAATCTCTCCAACAGGAAAAGTCAAACAGGAATTGCTATAGGATAATGGACGCACCTGAATGCAAGCTAATGCACAGAAGTACACACACACATACACACTGCACAGTGTCAAATAGGTACTGCCATTGGATGATGGACAGTCTGGGTACAGCCTATATCTCAGCAAATGCTTTTTGTTCCAACTGCTTCTTCAAATGAATAGTTTAGAAGGCTAAGTTATATTGTGATAGATGCCTCAGGGGTAACAAATGGCTTCCTCTAGACAAAGCTTTGAAGTGGATGTGTATGCCTGGTCACCAACCTGTAATCTCCAGCCATTCGTCACATGGTGAAGGGACAGTAGATTTCCAAGGAAAACTTTCAGATAATACGAGCTTCATTTTTTACCATGTGCCGAGGTCGAATCCCTACAGGATAAGGAGTTATGTGGCAGCAGTGTGTTATTCAGCATTGGGTGCACTGTTTATTTCAAAAATATTGTTGTATATTTCTAAGGGATTTAGTATTTTTTTGGCTTTCTCCTTACTGTTAGTCAAAGATCGCGTTGAGGATTGAAGCTTTTATTCTCACTGGAATGCAACACGCAGTGTCTGGAAAATGCCCCCTCTCCTTGATGATGAGACTTTGATCAAAAATGTGTCGTCGTATTTTGCTTGAGCTGAATTATTCAAAGGTCAGTGAACAAAGGCATGTTTGTGCTGTGTTGCATTACAAAGGCTAGAGTGATAGTAAATTGGCAAAGTGTTGACTGTGTCTCTGTAGGGAGTTGACCATTGAGCCTTAACCTCAAGGGACCATTTGGCATCAAACTGTGTAAGCTCCCTGCGATTGTTAGTGCTTCAGTCATCGTAAGGCTGTTACCTCATATTTTCAAACAGTCACCTTTAAATCCCACTCTATTTAGGGCATTGTGTTTCTGTGGGTTTCCAGCAGGTCAAAAAGAGAATAGACTTCTGACAGGACAGAACTGAAGGCTTGGGACTCGAGGAGCTGTGCAACCCATGTATGTGCTTGTGTGTATGTGTGTGTGTGCGTGCAGGGGGTCTTTTGTAGTGATGGCATTAGGCACCCTCTAAGGTATAAGTGTGGCAGCCTGTCTCAGTGGGCAACAGTACACTTGACAGAAACTTACAAAGGATAAGAGAAAGAAAAAAGGGCTCTGAAACATGTATGGATTCACCCTACTTTCAAGTCCATATTACAGTTTTCAGTCTTTTGTCCTGCATTCTCCTCCCTTTATCCCTACATCTGCACCTTTTTTTTGTTTGCGTTTTCTTTAAAACAATCAACAAAAAAGGAGAAGGATAGCAAAGGTAGAGGAAAATTAGTAACTTTATGCTTTTGTGTGCAGCTTGTAAATCTGTTAGTGTCTTCATTGCACTTACATAGTGCGCATTATTCATACAGTGGTTAAAAAGAAATACTCATCCATGTGTCTGTGGGTGAGTTGAATTAACATGTAGAATAAACATAACAAAAATCCACAAAACATTCCAACACACACACAACTGGGAAAGAAGTGCTGCAACGCACAGGTTTCCCATGGGAATTAAGTCAACTTCAGCTAACCAGGTCAGCCAGACCTCTTTCAAGCATCCTCTGCTCTGACGTCTGCTGCTCCTGCCTCTTAGCTCCTGTAAGCATTTCATATTCAGCCTTTTCTGCCTAATGCATAGGAGAGTAGCTGTGAGCCTAAAACATATCTGTTCATTGCACACATTTCTGTTGAGTACAAATTATGACTCATTTAAACTGAAAATAAGAAATGCTTTTCTCACAATTTCTAGAATTGTTATATAAATATTTCTAAATATTTACAGTACTTTTCTGAACATGCTTTATTTCATCGCTTTTACTTGCCCATCGATTTACATTACTGATGTTAGTCAGCGCTTTGTAGTGTTTTCTTTTCCTTGTTCCCATCCCGCCCGATGCTGTCCATCTGTTTTGTCCTTTATATTTTGTGTGATTGTGTGGGTGTGTTTGCCTCATGCCAAGGTGGCCTGGCAAGAATCCTGTCAGGTCATCTTTGTAATAAGAATTTGCTTGTGCCCTGCATTTGTTTTGAACCACCCAAACAATCTGTTTATTTTAACAGATGTGATAAATGGAAAAAAACCCCGATTTTATTGAATTATTAATATTAGATGCATTTTGAATGCACTTTTCTTGTCAAAACATTAAATTAAATAAAAAAAATCACATCTAGGTATTGCCACATCTTGTTTCACCCATTACTTTTCATGCCTCCGCTTATATTTACAGAACAAAGGAAAAACTGGGTTCAATTACCAAAGACAAATTTGACCTCATCTGGGTCATTTTGAGCAAATTGAACTGGAACTAATTTCTTCCAAGTGTTACAATTGAACTAAATAAATAAATAATGTGGTTTCTTGTTTGCTTTTTTCACCACCAAATTAAAGTTGACCTCAACATGCTCCAATTATAGCTATCCACAGGCACAAGCCCAACGGGAGCATTGTAAGAACAGGGTGAAGAGGAAGAGAGGGAGGTGGACACAACACTAGATTGTAATCCTGCTTACACATCCACACTGCCTTATTGGTGAAAAGGTGGCTCCCTCTTCAAGTCCCCCTTGCCTACTTACACTGCACTTTAAGACACAGTGTGCATTTCACGGCAGAATGTATAACATAACATATGTTTAACATGCACATCAGATATTCATTTGCCTTCAAAATTGTGTTTGAGGATGAACTATGATGCTCTTTTACTGTTTATCGCACATTTAAGACGTGATTTAAACTCAAACACTGTCTGTGTGCGTCGACATCAGCATTATTGATCATGGTCACAGATTCAGTTTCCTGCAGCAACTTGTGGGTGATGAGAAGGTGGAGGTGAAACACTACTCGGATCGCCACGACCTGCAGCTCTGGAGTAGAAAGGAATTAATGGATAAGGTTATAAATGGAGTAAGACTGGAGTCTGGCACTACTTCTAGAGGCGGCTTAAAGGAGGGTCCGCACGGACCCCACATGTTACCTTAGTACCTTTCATAAAGCAAAGCGAGGCAATGTATTAATGTGGTAAAGCCACCTTGAAGTGGCAGTAAGAAAGGGGCTTATAATTCAGACTTCAGAGAAGAATGCACATAACCCATCTTATTATATTAAAGAGATGAAAAACTCCACACTCATGTCACCGTCACATCCTCAACAGTTCCCATCTATCCTAGCTTTGGTGTCTATCAGCTCTCTTTCACTTTATCTCACCCATTACAAAAGTGTAAATTGGACACAGGTAATTGAACATTACTATCCTGGGATGTAGCCGGCGCCATCTGTTAAATGTCCGCCCCCAACATCAAAACATCCCAATGCACCATGCTGCAAATGTTGCTGTGACTTTTCCTTCAATTCACTGATCCCTGAATGCATCGAGTATAGGTACTGCATTCAGTGTCACTAATGTATATTGGCTACTCTTTTGCCTGTGTAGGAAGAAATTAATTTCTAAATTAATTTGTAAAAAAGATTAGGCACAGTAAGATTAGATTTAGCCTACTGTAGATGATTTGGAGTACTATGTATTAGAAACATATTACAGTGAATTACAGTTATTATACAACAAGTATCAAAGAGATTGAAACCTCCCACACACAAACAGTTGCTACAGTAGAACAAGAGACGTGAGGTCTGTATTTTAGTAGACTGTGGTACTTCTGTATGCAAGTTTCATATAGTGTACTATGTGGATATTCTGCTACTGACCTTATTAAGTAATACATTACAAATCTACCTGGGTTTTGATAAAATTAAGCTTTTAATTATATTAATTGGTAAAATGTAATGATAATGTAAGGATGTTAAAACAAAAACAACAAATAATTTAAATAACAAACAACACTACAACTAAAAACTTTGTCAATGCAAACTTTCTTTGTAGTTACGCCCTTGACTGGAAGTAGATTTGATGTCACCCACTAATTGTGCTCCACTTCTTGTCTAATGGCTGTTATTGTTCCTAGACGGTTTACATACAGTAAATTGTGAGCATCCACTGCATTCCATAAGATTCCCTGCAAAACCCCAATTATTGGCTGGAGCTGGATTACGATGTGTTATCCACACAAATAATGAGGGAGATCGTCTATGTGAATTTCTGAAAAGCCTTAATGGTCTCTGTCTCTCTCTTACACACACACACACACACACACACAATACACGCACACACACACACGGCTGATTAGCAGTTGGCATTTTGTCTTGGCTATGTGCTAAATGAGAGCAGCAACATTACCATCTCAAAGATGCTCTCTCTTCGCCTAGTTAATGGTCAGGACACAATGGCTCCTCAAACACTTGATGGATCATTGAAGGATTATGCCATTTGGCTTCATGCCTTTATGCTCACTTTGTGTGTTTGAATGTGTGTGGGAAACAGAGAAGTAGAGACATCCTGTATCCTGTAGGTGTGGACTCCTACGGACCTCTCAATGGGAGCAATAATGTCAAGGAAGTGCAATGTCATATCCATCAGAGCTGGGTTTCTGTCAGAACCAGACAAAGGTGTTGACACCACAGTGTGAGTGAGGAGGCCATTCAAATGTCAGTTACCTGACACATAGCCATGCTCTCATAGATGGGTGGTAACCAGTGATTGTCAGTTGGTAACTCAGGAAAAAGGCCACTGCATACATAAAGCTCAAGAGGAGCAATCCACTGAGATTTAATGAATGAATATGTTTTTATCCTGTGAGGCAAGTATTCAGTTGGTACAATCACACCTGTCAACTCTGGCAAATCAGCACTTATAGAAACGAGGCCGCTATCGCTAAAAAGCTGTGGTCATCAAGAGACACATTCAAATTGCGCAGTCAGGTGTGAGGCTGTCAAACTCCACCATGGTTTGCAGAATATAATAAAAGTTATATTTTACCTAGATTGCTGAGAGAATTCAGATAGGAAGCTCTGCAGCTTACTTGCAAAATTTCACACACCTCCCAAAAATCCTTTTTGCATTATCAAAAAAGAATAATCATCTATCTCATCAGCACAATTCATTACCGGGCTGTATAGAATCTGCACTTGTTAGGTTGAGAAAATCCAGATAAGCTTTTCAATAGCTTGGTCAGAGGGACAAAAGCACAACTTCATGGTGCTGGAAAATTAGCTGCTCACATACTTCAGTAGACTATGTATTAACACCCAGCTGAAATACCATAAGTTATCTGACATATGCTATATGTGTATACACACACAGTCCAATTATGACTTTTTTGATGATCAATGTTGCATTGCTATTCCAACTGCACTAAATTTTCGATTTTCAAGAGTTTTAGACTTTGCCTTGTTAAGCTGAGATCAGCTGGCACTAAAACTTGGTTTGACACGACTCAGCTGCACTTTTTTGCAATCTAGACTGCCAGACATTTGGTGCGCCTTTACTGACAAAAATAAGAAAATTAACCACCAAGATGTTTGCAAAACTTTGTTCTGTTGTTATCTAATAGTGCAACACATTCATTCTAGACTCTTGAATATTATAGTCAGCTATGATATGGCCTCCAAGTAAATTCTTGTCTTTCATCATAAAATAACATTCATGTTTCCAAGAAATACTTGGAGATGATTTTGCTTCAACTTTTGAATCGTGTTGTTCCAATATATTATTTCTCTTGTTGTTCACATGTTTTATTTATTCCAGGCTGCAAAGTTTTTCAGTGTATTTATAATTTCCTTTTGTTTAGCTTTAGAGCAGAATGGGGTGGTTTTAGGCTTGATTGACCATGACTGGCAAATCAGTCGATATCTGATTCTCTGTCGGTCAAATGTCTACACACACAAGGGTTCACGTTGTGCACAGTTACCCCGCAGTTCCACTAGCTGCGATGAATTCTGCTCTGACAGTCGTCGGAGCAGATCACTGCCACTCTAGTCAATTCTTGTGATTGGGTGCGCTGCAGTGCGTTTCAGAAGCAGCTATCCACTCTGCACCACTAACGTCACAGCCACACATACACAGCATGTTGTTGGTATGGAGGCTCTTTACTGTTTAGACACAAAGCTCACAATTTGTAAAGCCAATGGAAGCCATGACTGATTTTTCATTGTTTTCAACAAAAAAAATTTTTTTTTTATTTCTTCATCTATGGTTTTCATGTATTAGTTTTATATAATATGTTTTATAGTCATAAAATAAAGTACTGATGAAAAAACATCCCTCTGTCCAGTACAAGAGAGATTCTTAAGAATGACCCAATTCTTAGTCATGTATACATATCCCCAAAAAGTCCATATGTCATTGTTTAAAATAACTAAAGAAAGACATAGTTTTTTTGGTGCTTTTTTAAAGAGAATGTTTCTTTTGTAGTGACGTTTAGCTTAAAAACTGCACGGCTTAGGCTGTAATTTTTCATTGTTTCAGTTAATTTAATAGCCTAATTAATAAATGAGGGTTGAAAAAGCCCAAACATAAATTCAGATAATAAATATTTTTAGATTACTGCCTAAACAAGAGGGTTTATGGGTGTCTGGTGTATTTGCAGAGATGTAATCTTACTTTTTTAGCATATCTGCTTTTTTGTTCACATCTGAACAACTCACTTAAATACTGAATTTTGAACAATCCACCTGTTTCTCTCACATGGCCATTTGTGTGACTGCTACTGTTGCTCTGCTAATGTGCTGCTACTGCTACACTGTATGTGTAAATAAGATGTTAGATCCTGAGGCTCGACATCTGATTCTTGTGTAAGTGAGGTCTGATTGTCCATAGATATGATTTCCCCTTGCTTTAATATGAATTCAGCCAGTTATCTCTGCCTGCCATCAAAACTCTATACCTCGAGCACTAGCTTATCTGCTACACTTTTGACCCGATTGGAAAAGATGCTGCAACTATAAATACCCACACAGTGGATTATTAATCACCTTTGCTATTTGAATCTTTGCAGTCTGGATAGACATATCCATGTGGTTAGTGTCCCTGTCCATATATATATATATATGTATATATAAAACGAGGCACCAAAGTGCAAATACCTTTTACTTGAAGGTTTTGTTCAAAGCCTGTTACTTTGAAATTTGTTTGAGTTTAAACGATAAAACTATTTAACGGCCAAATTCTTCAATTACAATTGAATTCGTCATTCAATTGTATCTGTAATATTAACCCATTAGCAATAGAGACAGCTGACAAAACAATTTATATTTCAAAAATCATGAACACTTAGCAATATGTGCCGTTATATCTATATATCTATAACATGTACCCTCAATGAAAACAGTACAATTATTGACCAAAGTCTCAGTGTCATCTGTCTTTTAACAGTATTAGCATGTTGTGACTAACACAGTCTTACTCCAGTTGTTTATTTTTCCTCATTTTGGTTCTTTTTTAGGACTATTCAGTAGTTCCCATCATTCCATTCAGTAAGCCTTTTAAGTTCATGGTGCAATTTGTTAGGTCACATCCTAACTATACTATACTTTATACTGATTATAAGGCTTCAGTTGACCAAATTACTTACTTACAGTACCCATGCAAAACACATGTTTTGACTAATGGAGAACTTGTTTTTATATATATACATACAAAAATTGTTGCTCACATATATGTTATTCCTCACACATGCACACAATGCTATGAATATCCTTAGCACAAGCACACACAATATTTCAGGCTTGACATTTTTGTTCAGAAAAAACAGACAAAGAAGAAAACGGCAGGTCTACAAAACAAATACAATAGCAGCTGTTTAAACATGCTTTTAGAGCAGACTAACATCTACCCTTTATAATGACCCATTGAATGAAATACCACAGAACTCAGGTGTGCATAAAACATTTTCTGACCTCAGAGAGATGCACTTGGGCTGTTTCCATGTGAGCCTAAACTGGTGATTTAGACAAAGGAAATGGAGGGAAATAGCCAGGAAATCATGTGTTTAATGTGGTTAAATGTAAATGATTTTTGTTGACATTTTCCTGCACTTCCCTAAAATGTCTCATACGTAGCCAAATTACTTTATAATACCAAGGAAACAAAGGCCAAATCAAATGACATAAATGATAATATCTGACTAAATGAGCTGTAAAATAGAAACATTATAAAAGTTATTTTGCTATGTTTTCCAAGGTGAAAAACAGCAACAGTTGGAGGCTAATTGAGAATATTCAGGTACAGTAAAGGTCCTAGTTACAGAAATCAAGCAGAGATGCTTGTTACAACTTACTGTACGTTTCAAAGAAAATAAAATGTGCATTTTGAAATGATACCGAGATCACTTTCACTATGATTTCAAAACATAATGGTGCATAAAGGTGGTTTTATTTAATATGACTGACTGATAATGTAAAGTAAGTGATTATTAATCAAATAATTAAGTGTCTTGCAGGACACTATAGTTAAAATATTTGTTTGGAAGTACATGTAGATGAATTTAATTTAAACAATAAATGAATACTGCAGACAGACAGTTTCAGCAACAGGAAACAGCAGTAGACTCCTTGCCATTGTAGAAATTTTTCTCAAATTTAGATTAAATTTAATGTGATCTGAGGGACTAAAAATGGTTTGTTCTGTGTTAATGAATGTGAATGTGTGAACGTGCCATAATTAGAGTTGTTATGAGTTTTTGTACTACTACTCTTAAACACTGTACTGATAACTGTAATATACGGGCAATATATATACATATAGAAGTCTAAATGCCAGCAATAATCTATAGATTTTTACATTATACTAGCAGTCAACAATTTAATTTAGCTGTTAATTAATATTAAAAAAATAAAATGTATTTATTTGATTATATTTCCTTACTAAGAGTATTAATTACACATTTAATATATCTTTAAGTTGTCTTCTCTCTTTCTTTTTCCTATGGGATATGCTGATTCTAACATACTGAGCCTCAGTTAAAATATTATGGCTCAGTTTGTTTTTTCATCTTAACCCAAACATCCTTATCAGTTTGTTCAAGGTCTAACAAAACACAAGTTACTAACAGTAATCATTTTGTATATAGACAGCACAGGATATATAGTAGAAGCTCATATTGTCTAAAAAACAAGTGTACATGGATCTCATACACAGATATTAAACTATGGCAGGGAAGCACTTGAAAAGATTATAACCTTCAGATAATAACCAAAACATTTAAGTTCAATAAACTGCAGTTCAGCTTTAGACTCTGTGGCATTCACATATTTCAGAAACATCAGAGCTCTTGTAGCTCTCCACCACTGAACTGACAAATAGGCTACCTGCGGAGAAACAACCATGACTGTCTGCACTGGCATATATAGTGCTGTTGTCTTGAAAGAAGGACAACTGGAGGCCACGATCACATATCTTTCCTGTTTTAATGGGATGTAGTAACATCCTACATCAGCACGCTTCCACTTAGAACCATCAGCAGACTTCCACTTAGACTCGCCTGTTAGTCTCACTTGGCTGCTCTTTCCTCCCCTAGGAGAAACTCAGTAAAACACAAGACATTTAGTTAGGGGAATACACGTATGCATGTGCATCCATGCATGACAAATGCACACACACACCAATGCAGACAGATTTACACTTTTTACATTTATAACGGAGAGACAGAATCTTGTGATCCCTGAACCCATTTTTGTCTGAGCGAGAACAGTGTTGTTAAAAACTGATGTTATTTGTTATGTAATGCCAAATGTTTGGTGAAGTGTTATAAATGATGCTGCACAACTAAAGTAAGGCTTTAATCAAAATATTAGGCAAACACTAAGCTTATTATTTAGAAAGACCACATTTTGTCACAACACACAGATGTTGATACAAGGTGACTCTGTAAAGTCATGTAAAATGTTCAGTGCATTTCATAATAATACGAAAAAAACAGCTTTTAGTATTTTATTTGTGTTTCTGATTGGTGTACTTTGTGTAAGCTGCATTGTTTGTGTTTTGCCTGAGATAAGAGACTTCATGCTTTTGAGAAGTGTGGCTGACACGAGACTGTACAAATCTGCTACAACAGCAAATGTGTAAAAGAATAAGCACAGTAACAACTGTAAACAGTGCAGTCTTTTTTATCTGTAACACAAAATGTTCAGTGCCAGATTGTCTTGAGCATGCATTGTAAATGCCGAGGAAAATCCTGTCTGAGTTGTATTGATTCCTGTGCTTTGGTCCACTGTGTGTATACGATTGCACCAGTGTGTGTTTGTGTAGAAATGTGATTATTTATATTGTGTATGTGTGTATGTGTGTGACCTCTGTATCGATCCCCCACTTTGTTCCAATTATCAGTACGGGTATGTGGCCTAATACTGCTATTCACACGAGCATTAGAGCAACAATGGCAACTGCATTGGAGAACGGAGCCTTAGGAGAGCAATAGGAAGATAGAGGAAGAAGCATTAGAGGATGCAGACCTGATGGAAAAGGGAAAAAATACAAGATATGAGGCGTTAAAAAAACAAATTGTTCAAATAACTGAACTCTGTATAGTTGTCACATTTTTAAGATTTGTTCATACCGGCTGTATATTACAATAAAGAGATGGTTTTCAAATTATGGAAGGAAAACAAATTCTAGGAATTTCTTTGCAACAGACAGCAAAGATGAAATGCTTCCAGTTTTTACAGTTACAGTGTGCATAGGATGACACCAGTAAATAAAAAATAACACAACTGTGACTTTTCTAAAGTGACTTTTATATTCTAGCCACAAGACGAGTTTTCAGTGTTTATGCGCATGCAGTCATGCTGACTGGCCCTTTCTCTAGCTTGCCCACCCACAGTGTGGATTAAAAGATTTAGTGTTGTTACAGATTGATTTTCTTATTCTCGTCTATACAGTCCTCTCTCTCTCTCTCTCTCTCTCTCTCTCTCAGCTGAAGTGACATGTAGCTCCTCAGCAATCAAGTGTAACCCATAAACTCTGAGTTGGAGGTCATCATCGCTGACACATTGAGCAATTATTGACCGTCTTCCCCGTTACTTCAATGGTTTAGAACAACATGCAGGTCTATGGAGACTCATATAGAATTTTAAGGTGAACTATTATTGCAGACTGTCACTTTTGCTCAACGCCAAGTACTGTACTGTGCAAGCTATAAAAGGAGGGCTATAGGAGAATACAAAGAATAGGGAGAAAGCTAACACTAGGGAAAGAGAAAATTAGATGCATTTGTGGCAATTTGTGTGCGTGTGTATATGTGTGTGTGTCTGTGTGTTTGCTAGTGTGGATGAAAATCTCTCTTGCGGTTTGAGCCGCATTGTTTGATTCCACTGATTCCACAGTAAGAGCCGCCGGGGGCTTGTTGCCAAGGTTCAGCCAATTGAATTAGGGATTTGCCATTCCCTCCTCAGTCCAACCCTCCTGACCATTTCCTGTTTCTAGGGATCCCTGAGGACCCTTCCTCTCCATTCAGCTGTGGACTGTAATTGTATTTAGGATGCCTGTGCAGAGCCCAATGGAATACACCACAAGGAGAGAAAGAGAGGAAGAGAAAGATAGAAAAATGGTCAAAGGATGACTAAACATGACGGGGGAAATAAAATGAATGAAGAAAAGAGGAAATCCGTAAAGATGGATACCCGTAGAGTGTAGGGGTGATGGTGGGGGGGATAGGAGGCAGTGAAAGACAGACTATCCACCCGTCCAAATGGAACACAAGGTCATTGTTCTCATTAGGTTTCCAAGCCTGAATAACCTGGGCTGGTTGGAGACAGTTTGGTGTAAGTACTGCAGTACTCATGCTATAAAGCAGGAATCTAATAGGCTATTATATCCAAAGACATTAGGGTGGGAGCAAAATGATTTTCCTTCACCCTCTACCCAATTTAGAAGCAGCCATGGCATTATATCTCATTGTAACTATTGTATTTCAAGTATATAGCACAGAAAACCCTGAGTATGCCATTAGGACACATGCAATATACATATATTTTACATTACATTACAATCAAAACTGTCATTTCAATATCAATAGAATGATTTAGCCTGGTTTATAGATAAACTTTGTCCTGCTTATCTGAAAAACAAGGCATAGTGTTAATAAAGTGTGAAGTAATTCACAGCATGGGTGCAATTATTTAAATTCAATAAGAATATAAATAACAATCGAATATTAACATAACAGCAGGTGTAAAACATTCTGGGCCTTCTGACAAAGAGTGTTCCTTTGCATTTATCTATTGAATTTAGTAAAATATCACCTCATGTGCCCAAAAACCTTTTTCTGAGGACCCCCCGGAGGTTTACTCCAGAAGCTGGATATAATATCATATCAACACCCATGCAATTAATTATGTGCATTACAACAAACTACTTTTGTCAATTGCATTGTAATAAAACACCACACTGGCTCATATACATATACTAGGGAAGTTTTTGCTTTGTATCATAAAAAAGCATAAGGTACCACAAAAATACCCAGCTAACCAATTTATAGAAAAAAGATAAGAAAGCAACTGCCACACAGCCTGATCATCAATAACCATGTTCACTATGGTGTAAATCAGATAATTATTGAGACTTACCAACTTAAATCTGCTGTCTGCTCCTGTTTGAGTGACGTACGTACGTATCTGCCAGAAAATAAGGCTGAGTATATTTTGATTGTTGTACATTGTTCAGCTCTGACTCAGACTGTCACCTTCCAGCTTGACAGACTAAGAGACAGAAGTCCAATAATATATTCAAAACTCAGGGTTTAGCTCTCAACACAATGACGTATTGTATCACCATCACACATTTTTGTTCGCACCATAGAATTAGTGACTTATCATATTCAGTAATTACAGCCGTGGTTCTGTCCATAGTTCAGTTTCTGTGAATGTGCGTGTGTGTGTGTGTGTGTGTCCAACTCCCTCTATGGATTCAGCCCCTGGCTCACCTCCAATGGGACCATAAAGCTATCTTTGGTGGTGCCCAACAGTTTTGTCTGACATGTGTTGATCAGGGTCTGCCCTTCTGTTGCACCACTTGGATCAAAGGGAGAAGCTACTCCACCCATCTGTGTCACATTTAATTTATTGCAGACCTGACAGGCTTTGCTTGCCTTGATGGTGAAGGCTTGACTCACACAGCACAGAGAAAGTCAGACATGTAATATAGAGATAATACAGTGTGCTGATTCATGTAAACTGATGATTAACAACAAGAAGAATCAAGCATCAGTATGGAGCTGCAACAACCAAAGGTGAAAGCATATGTCATTAGTGCCTTTCCACTCCTCCCTACTTTGCTGTAATTTCTTCTCTCTCCTCTAAAGATGAGTGCCCTCCTTGGTCTTGCTTTGATGACCAGGTGCTGGGCAGGTGGTGTGGAGTGACAGGAGGTAGCTCTGCATGTGTATATGCATGTTTGTTTGTGTGATTGTATGTGTGTGTGTTGGTGCGATAGAGGAAAATCCATCCCCACAGTAATGAGAGAGCTGCCAACTGCTCTTCCATCTGGCATTGAGAAAACTTTCTCTTTCCCTCTTCCCGCCTTCCTTTCTCACCCCCTACACTTCTCATCATCTATTCATTTGCGTCTAGTTCAGTATCATCCATTTTGACATTTTCAGATGATGTAAACACTCGACTACCCACACGCTCTTCATCCTAGCTCGACACATTAGACCTGAGAAATTCAAGCTACACCTCCCACTGAATTTAAAATTTGTACACGGGCTACTTACACATGGAGCCAATTGGCAAAAACATCTGGTTACGAAATATGTGTGTTTTAAATGTACTGTTCTGTTGTCGCTGTGTCTATACCGACAAAATTAATTGATTCATTAGATTTTTTCAAAGTAAGTAAAAACTTAATCTGCTAAGTTACAACGTTCTAATTTACACACTTGATAACCTGGTAACTACAGTAAGTTCAGATACAGTGGCACAAATGTCAGATATGATTAATACTGATGCTGTTGTGAATATATGTAAATTAATTGAAAGGTTCAGTGTGATTTTCAAGAGAACATCATCAAAGGCGCAGCAAAGTTTGAAGAGTTATTCTTCTCAGTACGCAAATAAAACTGCTTATATGCAGTGTGAAGGCTTTCCCGGTCAGAACACTGAGTCCCTACAGCTACCCAAAAGCTGCAATAAAGCAAAGCATCATTACGCATGCTGATGCAGTGAGATTAAAGTGCATTTGTTGAACTCTTCCACAAACAAAACCAAGAGGCTACTAAATAAATACACAGACTTTGCACTAAACCAGACTTGTTGGTTAGAATTTAGAAGTCTGCCAGTTTATACAGTACAAACCCAAAGAAGTCACAGGACACACACAGGACAAGGAAGGACAGTGCTAATCATGACAGACCCCTACGAGGAAAGAGCACCATCCAGCTACTGCCGAATAACAACACTGATTGCCCACAATGAGAAGGCAAGAGAGAGAGCAACACCCAAGTAGCAAGAAATTATTTGACAGATCCTGAATAGCCGCCTGAATGGGAGGAATAAGATCCAAGCCGTGAACCCATAGGCCCTGCCAGTCATCAGATACCCTGCAAGTATTGTGATCTGGCCAAAATAGCAGACATGAAGGATGTTAAGACCCAGATACTCTTCATAAAGCAAGGAGGCGTTCATCCAGAGAATGTACATCAGTCAGAAATAGGGTGTTCAAGGCTTGGTTACTTTCAAGGCCATTGTCCTGGGTTAAATCCAGAGCATGCAAGACTATTTGAGCAAGATGGGACTCAGAGACAAGCGCCCAAGGGAATGCCTGAGGCAGCAACAGACAAAGGTTGAAGACCAACCGCAGGAAGTGACATGGCATGACAAAGCCCTGCATGGGATGCACTACGGATAGATAGCCAAGGTGGCTGACAGTGACAACTCCTACCAGGAGCTGGAAAAGGCTGGACTAACAGACGGCACTGAGGTACTGAGCATGACCACACGGAACAGGCACTAAGCACCTGATCAACTGTAGCAGTGATCTACCACACCAGACAAGATCTCAGGTGCCACACAGATGCCTCAGAGACAGTTCCAACACATAGTAATAGCACACAACAGGGTGCAAAATGCAGGCAGGAAGACCATACACTATACCATCAAGTAGCTGGCATTGTCATCAGAAACATTTATATCATATGTGCTGGAACATCCTAAGTTCTGAGGTGAGACTTTTTTCCAGGGGATGAGAAGCTGGAGAATTATCAGGTCCTGTAGGAGGAACTGGAGATGTTGTGGAAAGTGAAGGTGGTGGTAGGAGCACCGCACTCTGGACTGTGACTCCTAAGCTGGGGAAGCGGCTCCAACAGATCCCAGGAACGTCAGAGCTCAGGAAAATCAAGTGCTAGGAACAGCTAAGATACTGTGCAGAGCTGTCAGACTCCCAGGCCACTCGTAGAGGACCTGACGTTGAGGTAGACATGCAATGGCAATGCATGGAAGCATCACTGTCCCAGTTCACATAACCCCGCACTTTGTATTGGTCATAAATTAGGGACCACAGTATATTTTGAGAAAATGTCTCTAAGGATAGAAATGATTCACCAACAGTACTGAATACCTACCACTCACCCAGACACTATTTACTCCACACATACCTGCTCTCTTGCAGTATCTCTCTCTCTTACATGCACACACAGATGGGCGCACAGACATGCTTGCATACAACACACATTAATTGACTTTCCAGATTCTTCCTTGGCATTTTGAGTGACAGAGGCTGCCAGGGGAGATAGGTAATGATGAGGCAGCTGGCAAATGGGCTGACGGGTAATGAGGGACCCGGTGCTAGCAGCTGATGGTTAGATGCTGAATTAAACAGTGTCTACCGTGTGCTAACCATGCTATATACATCCAATATGCTATTCTCTAAATGTGACAATGTCAATAGTGAAACACAGAGCATCAAAAAATCTGGAATGTGTCCCATCGCTTTTTTTTACGAATAATTAATCAGAATCATTGTATTCTACAGAAACTTTTTTTACAGCGCTTTTTTTTGCAGCATATTGTGTTAGGGGGATGCCAATCATCTCTTATTCATAACATGATCCATACAATAGGCTTCAATACATGTTATTTTTTACATTACAGAAGCATTACACTACTGATGCAGTGCAACAGCACATGTTTTTCTGTTTGTTCAATCCATTGAACAAATATGTGATGTGCATTTGCTTTTTATACATGCAGTTTTAATATAGTCGTATATATCGTACAGTATACATTGCACATGTATGCATGCTCGTGTATGTGGTGCATATTCATCTTATTTTCTATGTTGAATCACAGGTCCTTGACATGTTTAATAATTGCAACCACTTTCAATACCAACAACTAACTACTATTTTAACTTTTTCTAGTTTTCATTTGCCTGATTGTCATCACTACAGTGCAGTACATTCAATAATTCGAATACAGAAAGCTGTAGTTCTATAGAATGGCTTTAACAATATTATTACTTTACAGTGCTAGAATAGACATGCTTTTATATCTTTAAAGTTTTCATGTTTGAATTTATACCATCTCTCACACATCGTGAGTGGTCTGAGGGGGTGGTCACAAAGCGTAGTCTTTGGGCACAGGGTGTACAGGTGGTCCTCTTTTACATGGCTTCTACTGTAGATGTTTAATATCCACTGTGGCATACTGGGATATAGAGAAGAACATAAGCATTTGGTGGTGTGTGCACTGAGATTTCTGGTCTCCATAAGCAGAGCACATATCATATATGAGAAGAAAGTGGATAATATTGTTATTATGGGCCTCTACAGAATGACAAATGGTGACTGTCATTGATGTTATTGTCATTATGTGATGATGTGCACACTGCACTGCACAAAACATCCATGTCATACTGTTAGGCATTCTTAGGTTCATCAAGCTGAAATGCGAAAAAACTCACAGGTAAAACTATGTGACATGACCTTAAAAAACAAAACGTATTCTACTGTAGACTCCCTTGTACATACTGTATAATGAGTTGAATCTATGCCTACAATAGTGAGATAAGTTCAGACAAGTAAAAGCCCCAGAGCAGAAGATTTACTGCTTGGCCCCCTACACACTTGTTCTATAGAACACTACTGCAAGCTAGTTAAACCAGCAGCACAGGACTAATACTAGACCCTTTCATTGGCCTGAACTTTATGGTGGTGAGTGGTAAGATCTTATGAGGCACTACAAGGTGTATTTCTCTAGGCCTTGGGTAGTTGAAGAGATAAAGGAATGGTGGCTGTCTCTGCCTTGTGTTGTTAGAGACAGTGGCAGACATTGCCCATTTGGGATGCCATTAGGTGTGATGTAGTACTGAGCTTTCTGCTGACAATAGCAGGCACCGTATATGTTCTCTGTTTATTATTAGCCATTACTGATATTTACTGCAGCCACCATCAGTGGCTTGACCCCTGAAAGCTTCCCACTAACCTCTACCGTTTAACTAACTAAGGCCGTGTCTCCACAGAAAACCTTTTTTTAAGATAGCACAGTTAAACAGATGCTTGCTTCTGCTTTCCTTTGAGACTAGTCACATAGTATTGGAAAAATGACCCTTTCTGTGTAAAGGTCTACAGTTTTAATTGTGTGCTATTTTTACACTCTTTGCACATGCACATGTTTAGTTTGTACTGCATATCAGAAATATTTCACTATGGTGTATATAATAGTTGACTATAGTCACCATAGTCATTTAAAAATCATATATACCAAGTTCATATTTTGTATCATAGTTTATTTCCTAAACTC
>OMLM01009436.1:19802-43907 GCA_900302695.1 Helostoma temminkii
ATTTCCTAAACTCAACAACAGATCTCTTTTAATAGGCCAGTTAAGGAAGGTTTGAGTCAACTGACAAAATGCTCAACATATATGATGCCCTGGGGAAATGTCAGGTTATTTCTGCTATACTGTATAGTTTGGTCTGTCCAAGAATCTGTCCATAACATGGTCAACAGGCAGTGCCAAAGACTGGCAGCTAATTATTGTGCTGCTTCAATCTTATTTTGCATATGTTGAATGTCAGCATTGCTCCATTCAGTAACATGCTGCTTAGCGCTTGAAAATTCATTATATGACAACAATCCTGCTGAGGGGAATAAGGAATTATTGATAATATACAGTGCATGTAGCTTTTGCAGCAAATTAGAAAAAGCAGGTGCAATTCCTAAAGCAGCTATTGATGAAATCTCATTTAAATTCTGTGGTTAAAAATGTGGTTTAGATAAGGCAAATACTTTGCCTTTGAATGTGAACTAACTCAGTGAAAAAAAATTATTATAAGAAACAATTGATGAGTGTCGGGGGCAGATATCAACCTTGTCAATGCCACAATGGATGTCAAAAAGTTTGGTTTTAGAGTGAAAGAAATTTCTCCATCACAAATCCAATTCACATTTGGTGAGAAAATTCACTAATGTCCGAGTACCTACAAATAGATGTGTTCTGGGAAGAGTGGATCCAAGTCAGACTAGTGTTAGAGAGCAGGAAATTGTGCACTTACCTGTTGATGAAACAACGGTGGTCAGGTAACAGTCAGGCCAGCAGGGAGAGGAAATGAGAGAGGAAATGAGTATGGATTATTGGTCACAAAACATTTCAAGAGTAATGAAATTCCCTGAAAATGAAAAGATCATTGCAACAGTGTAATAATATTTGTGATAATGCATTCATTGCAGTTATGCTACTGCTGTTAAAGATGACAATGTTATCTCTGTTGTCACAAAGCAATGTTGGGTTAAGATGTGTGCTGTGTCATTGTGTCTGTGTTTCTTGGCTCTGCAACAAATTAGTCACCAAGGTAACAGTGGGTATACTTCAGTGAGGGACCTGGCTCTGTGTACACACAAGTACCCAGTATAGAAAATTGCCTGTCTCTCATTAAAATGACATTGAACGACATAAAGCTCAGGACTGGAGACCAGTAAGAAGGAAGAAATAAAGAAGTAGAGCAAAACACACATCTCACTCTTCAGGACAGTGAGGGGAAAAGCTTAAATGCTGGGACACCAAACTGCACCAACAGCACAACCCTGATTGGTTGCTGTAACTGACTGGAGTGTGTCATAAGCTGGCAACAACTGTTGTGTTTAAGTCCATTAGTTTTTGGGGAATAATACATCTTAAATGAATTATGTTGTGTAAATGACTCGCTGATCTCCCCCGGATTCAAGAGGAGAGGGATGATAATCCACTCCGCCTCTCCCTTTCTTCACTCTCTCTCCCTTTGTTTACACTAAGCCGTGCCCCCAGAGGAAGGATAAGAGGGTTTAGTGATGGGTTGCTGTGTGTGATGTCACCTACTCAGGCACGAGCACAGTGCATGTGTGAATACACATATTTGGTAAAGAGAATGAATTGTAATGTTAGTACAATTAAAGAAAAAGAAAACAAATGAATTTGCTGAAAGTGTAGTTGTGCTGGCAGTTTTACTACAGGTGAAGCCAATTAACAATCAAATCATCATGTGTACATCTTGTTAAGTCTCACTACGGGGTAATTCTATCAGTGTCCTTCTTGGCAGTGCACCTTAACCCTATTTCCTCTCATGAGAAATAGCACAGCTTGACAGATAATGTCATTTCCTAGTGTCTCAGAGGACTATTGAAAGCCTGAGTAGTCACAGTTTTTTGAAGGGATCACAACGTCCTTAGTTATTGTAAGATCACACTGTGTGGCCTTTAAGCATTAGGTGGCATGTTTGCATGTTTGAAAAAGAGTGCGCTGCATATGAATGTGGTAAGACCAATCACTTGTTTCACCAGCTGTCATGATCTGCAGGAAGGACTGTTGGCTACTAAAAAAGTTATAGTCAAACAAAATCAGACATTACAAACCAACAGAAGCTAACAGGAACACTAGACACCAAACTTTAAATCATGTGTAGTAGTGTCTACTTCTACTGCCTGTCTGTCTAGATCCTCTAGAAGCTTACACACAGACACATTACCCAAAGGAAAAAAAAACTCTCATTAGGGACCCTCTGCAGGGCGAACCACAGGGGCAGGGACGTGACTGAAGCACCCTTGGCTGAAACATTACTTTGAACCTGAGGCATGTTTAATAGCTGTCAGAACTTGTAAATCAACATCCAACATCAAAAGCAGTCTCTTGCACTACATTTTACACCACCACATACCATAGGCTGTCATAACAAATGTTTGGCATTTTTACTTAAAGTCACTGTACATAACACATTTTATTTCTGTAGAAATATGACTCACTAGATCATATCTTAATGTGGAGAGATGCTGTCAAAAGCTCAGTGCAGAGACTTTCCCTTCTGAAAGTTTTAGAGTGAGGCTTTCTCCAATAACCATCAAGAGAAGGCCCATTATTTCTGCTTGACTGGTAGGTTTTGTAGCTTCTTATTCATTGTAGATTAGTAACAAGTCATATATAAAGGCTGGGCAGAGCGGAGTGGATTGATTTTGAGTGTCATGGCACCACTAGCTTGACTCCCCAGTATTTGTATATTGTTACTTTAATGCATGACTAAAATAATTATTTTACTGTGAGCATTGCTATTGATTGACTCATTAATCAACTGACTAATTATTTCAACACTAAAAGCAACAACATTATGCCATTGAGTTATATAGCAGATTGTGTGTAAAATAAACAACATCCGGTCATTTAAAATGAGCCTGACAAGTGCCTAGATTTAAGTTTTTTATTTAGTTGCTAGAGAAAATCTTCACCTAAACTGTGGCTTTAAAATGGCAGTGCATGTCTGACACCACGGCAGTGTGTGCAGCTCATTAATTTTGGAATGTGTTGATAATTATGTTCTGAAACAGGGTACTAAAGCTAATGAAAATATGGCATTCATTAAATAATGATTCTCATATTGATGTTTTGAAACATCTGCTGTGTTTGCTCATCAGCCTAAAGTGGAAGTTTGGTATTGAGTGTAATCAATAGCTATCTAATTAGAAATCATCCACAGGACAGCTGTTAGTCACTTAAAACGCAAATACAATATAACCACCAGATGCTTTACTGAGTGCGTGTGTGCTTGTGTGAGCATCTGCGTGTCCATTGTAGGCAATGCAATTTTTTCATTTTGTTTTGTTTGTTGGTTTGTTGTTTTGATTTTCCACAAGTAATTTTGCAAACATCTGAACTACAGGGAGAACACTCATAATAAACAGACTCCACATTCCAAAGGCAACCACTTTTATTTTGTCACAGTTTTTGTTTTGTTGTTTATCAGGTGGAAAAATATAAACTTGGTAAGCAAGCTCACTACAAATAGTATTCTCCTTACTTCCATAGCACATTCAGTTTAGTTATCACTCTAGAAAGAAGAAAATAATATTACTTAATGTATTATGTATTATGTTGTTTACTGATCATACAGTAGTGCTGTCTTTTTTAACTGTAAGGGTTATAGTGAAATAATTATCTCTCTGCAGCAAATCTAAACACTAGAGACACATATGGTTCTTGATTATTATTTTTCTTATTTTGATGTCTGATGAAGGATATATTGTAAGTTTTTTAGCATCCACAAAACATGTGGTTATTATATAAAATAGTGAATGGACAATACAAATGATGTTCATTTGGAGTGATGTGATGTGATGTGGCCATGAAAGGCTGAAGCTACCTTGTTTTTAAATACAAAGGTGTTTTTCCATGTATGCACAAATAACATTTCTGTAGTGAACTAGAACTACTGCGAACACTCTGCTAATAAGTTGGAAATCAGCCAGTAAATAGTACAATGGCAGGGCATCACTGTGAAGGCAGACTGGCAGGAACCATATATTGCTGTGCATCATATGTATAAATTAACCAAATGGATCTTTACATAAAAAGGCCATGGCAAATCATGAAGAAATTCTCTCATTATGATAAGAGATTGATATCTTATGGCTGCTAAAATGCTGCCTCAGTGTGTGGGATGCTGCATCGACAAACAAAATGTGTACCAACAAAGATTTCACTTTTTCATTTTTGGACTTGGGTTTGGTGTGCAGATGGTCTGCCTGTTGGGTTTCTCATTCATACTTGCAGTGACTTTCAGGAGAATAATCTGCCAGTATCTTAACCCAGCTAAAGAGAATCAATTAAATTGAAGATTTGTTGTTCTACATTTAGAATGTGGTGAGTCAAGCGCCACACGATGTATTTAAGTTTTCTCAAAAGGAAGTTTATGTGGAATACCCCGTTTTGCACCACTCAAACCGACAAACACACATCACGCAGATCTCTATGATGATGAAATCAGTTTAAAGTTTGACAGCCGTGTTCTTTTTGTTCTGCCTGTGACTGTCTCTATTGATTTAGCTCAGTTTACTGCTCCTAATGCTTAATGGCTTGAATGAGTCCATTAATTCTCTGATTCATGTCCTTCTGTCTGGCAGCATCAAATCCAGCATCATTACATCCCATTACAGCCACTGCTGACATTAGTAGCTAGTACACAGCAGCTATGTAATCACATTTAGAGTTTATGTAATTACAGTTCTAAAAGACTTGATCTAATGGAGGTGTGAGGGAAACAGGATTTGCAGTGTCAAAGAATGCAATATGCAACGTGCAGTTATTCATGTTATGTCCAGAATGAACAATATTTGCAAATATGCAACTGGTTGGTGCTTTGTGCACATGTATTGAAGGACTTCCCACCTCGCCATTGTTGTCATCTTCCCACAAAGACAAGAAATGAAGAAGAACATGAGAAAAATAGTACAATACAGCAAGTTTTAGAGAGATCCTTGGCCGCTTGACACTTCTTTTAAGTTCTGATCTTGTGAGAAAGAGAACGCTCACACCTAGTGCTGAAAACGATAACTTGCGTATTGTAAATGACTGTATATTGCAAATAAATTAATGATTTATTCATTCATCAAACAAAAAGGTCAGACGTTGGTTCTGCAAATGTCAGAATGCTGCCCCGTCATCTGCACCAGATGGAGACCATCCAAGGCTCTGCAGCTACAGTTAATGCCTGACATCAACAGCCAGTAAAAGTGTGTTTGTTTTGCCATTTGCTTTGGACTGCTTCTTTCCATGTGATCAGTGATGAATAATTTGTAAGGAGGCATACTCTGCATGCGCATGGGAGTGCACATGAGCCCACACAGCCCTGCCTGTAGGCTGGATGTCGTTACACTGTGGTGTCGATTTTTCCAGTGCATGACCTGCATTTATCACAGCTGGCACGGAGCATTCAGGTGCACTTTTTCCTGAAGATGAATCTGACATGCGTCTTCACACCGGAACATACGGTGTGTACACATACACGGATTTACATGATGTTCGAGCCCTTTTAATTTGTCTTCTTTTACCCCTTTCACATTCATTGTGCTTGTATTGAATTCTTAGCAACTTAAAAATACCTCAAGCACACAGTTGGAAATGTTTTACCATACCCATTTGCGCTATACAAATGCCAATCAAAAAAATTGAAGCATTTCATTCAAGGTTTGTTATAGGTTCCTTTTGTGAGTGAGAGCTGAAAAGTAGTAATTAGTGTCTGTATTACTGCCGTGTTACACAGGAAAGTGTTGGCAAAATTACATATTTAGACGCAGCAGGGAATCCCACTACATTACATGTTCTCTTTATCTTGAAGTGAGGAATAATTTTTGTAGGTCTTAGTGTGGAGCAGGTACATTTTCATGACAGAATTTATTTATTATTTTTTCTTTTTGGTTTATGGTCAGGGTCATTACAGCAGATCATGATCCACACAGAGTGGCACAGGTTTTTATGTGGAACCCTCCCAATTTTGGCTCGTGAGCAGAGCTAACAAGTACACTTTTTGTGCAATGTCAGTGGCTGGAGTCTTTGTGCACAGTTCAGTGTCCCATTCAAGAAAATGTTGACATATGGCCAAAAGGAATGATGAGCGACCACTCTACCAAATGCTCCACTGCTAACACCTACAGTATACCTATAGTTTTGATAAGTTTTAAAAAGCAGTGAAAGGACACATTGTTGTGTCCCACATTGTGGCACAAACTCCTTTAGGAATAAACGGGTTGTCCAAAGCACACAAAAGTGGGTTACCACACCCAAACTTCTTTAGTTGGGTGTGATGTTGTCAGTGCTGTGCATCCAGAGCATGGCACTGAGCAAGAGCACCGTGTTTACAGCATAAATAATAGCATGTGTGAAGCTGTGAGCAGTTTATGGAGAGTGACTCAGAAAGACCTTAAAAAACGGACAAATAAGAGACTTGAACACATCACTGGCTGAAAATCCACCATGCAGTTTTTGTTGAGTGTTAGAGACAAAGGGGAAAAGAAACGGGAACATGAAACAGTCCTGCCTGCAGTCCATTATCAGTTTCTATTTCATTCCCATCATCCTCGTCTTTTAGTACCATTTCTTCCAACTGGATCCTCTGTGGTGATGTGCTTTCACCCATATCTTCTCTCAGCTTCACCCTAACCATAGTGCTTTTTCCTCTCAATTTTGTGCATCCACAACCCCTCTGGCCCTCGCTCCCCTACCTCATACAAGACAAGCATCTCAGTGCCTTGTCTGTTCAATATTTCACCACTGGTGGGAGGATGTTTTATTTACTGTGCCTGGGACACCTGTAGTGACTCACTCACAACAGAGAGGCGCTGCACAATCCAGTAGCTGGAGAGCGGGAGTCAACAGGTTATAGCTGGGAGATCCAAAGTAAGAAATGACAACCACTGTGTCAGTGGTGCTGTGTGTACAGCATGTTTGTAGAGTGTGTGTATGTGTGTGTGTGCTCGCATCAAAGCAAAACAACAGTAAATTTATATTACAAGGAAAGGCTGAAAGGCTGCTTCAATCACATGGGAACATGGGATATTACAGCTGTAGTACAGATTTGATTGTGTGAATCTATACCAGAAGAGAAGAATCCAACTTCCAATAGTGGGTTTCCTTCCCCCGTCTAGAAAACAGGTGCCCAGAGCACCTGAGCATTGTGAACACAGATGTGGAGGTGCTGTGTCTGCTACATGGGAATTATCAGTGACAGTGTTTGGGTGGGGTCAGGCAGACACAGACACTTCCAGTAATTGGTGGCATTTACAGTAAATGGCACCTTTCAGACAAAGGAAGAGATATTTTATTTTATTTTGTAAAATCACTGCATTTGTTTCTATAGTTACAGTAGCACAATGAACACTTACCCAGAGGCTGTGAAAAATGGCTGATTTGCTCTTTGCAGAGAAAAAAACATTATCAAACAAAGAAGAAAGCAACAAATCAAATGTGATAGGTCACATTTTTGTTCTGAGTATAAAGAGTGTAGTAGGATTTGGAGTAATGAAAACCTTTTGTGACCAACTCAAAAGACGTAAAGATCGGAGTGAAATCTGAAAGGAGGAAGAAAATTCACCACAGGAAAGAGAGACAGAGAATGAACCCCCTTTCTGGAGGATTATCTACTATGTATGTGGTCTTTAAGGCAGATACAGTACCTCATAGCGCAGCTCTCAGGCTATGTTAGCGTTAATATCCTAAATGAAGGGTGTGTAATCCAAAACAAAAGAGTAAACCTGACAGTAGTCAAAACCTGCTCTCACTAAAACTGAACAACTACATGTGAGTTATTAATGATTTATTGTGCATAACAACTGTATTTTTGTGAACATGAAGTAAACCTAAGCTTATATTGCTGGTTTCATATTTTTTTAATAATATAAATACCTTTCCAAGGAACCCACATATAACAGCTAATGCACCATTGCCTTTTACATTTTGCTTAAAAAATATGCTATTTTCTTAGTGCAGTACTTATACTGTTGTACTTTAAGTACACTTTAGAGCTTGTACTTAATAGTTTTACCCAAGTAGACAAAATAAATTGTATTTTTACTTGTAATGGAATATTTTTCTAGACAAATACTTGCACACCTGCTTTTACTTGAATTTGTGTACTGAAATCACCTCTGCATTTTTTTCCATCTGTATGTCCTGCAAAGAAATACATAATCTTGTCCAATAAGGCATTAAGCAACTAAGCAAACTCAGGTCTATGGTTTGTCATTCCTGCACTTTAAACCACCTATCTGCCCCAAACAACTCACTGCAACTTGCTTTGCATTAATAAATGAAGTGTTTAACATCATTATCATAGCAGTTATGTTCACTACAAAAAAAAATTGAATTTGCACTTTAATAGACATAGGACATTTTTTTAGGAGATAAGGTTTTTTTATAGCTTATAACTTTATATCTGGTCATCTGTCCATTCTGTAAACAGAAAATGATCACTGCAAAGTGGTTTCCAAATGCAGAAACTGCACTGTTTTGTTATGATGCCTTGGGAGAGACAGACGTGAGGGAAAGGTTTAGACAGTTGTTAGTTGGTGGTGTGTAGGAAAAATGATCTTCAATAATGTGATCAAATTAGTTAAGCTATAAACTGAATAGATTGTGTTTCATATATTATTGTCTGTTCCTCTAAAGTAATAGTGTTGCAAGATAATATCATGACAAGCCCACTTTCAGCTCTGTTTCTCTGTGCTTGTTGTTTGAGCCTATATGAGTCAAGTCAGGGCTTATTTTCAGTCACAGTTCTAAATATATGTTAGGTCCTCTCTCCCATTCACAGAGAAGACATTAATTACTGTTGAGAGACCAAAAAAAGAAATATTTTTATGGTCACTTATATGTACAAAGGTCTTTATACTTTTCCTCTGCCCAGACACACTCTGGCAAATTACTGGGCCTAAAGTGCTCAATAGGCTAAAGATGTACTGCAAACCGCCAATGCTCAACACCACAAGGATAATATGTGGGCCAAAATTACACAGCAAATATATAGTTGAGAAGCGATTAGAAAGACTTGCAAAGTGCAGAGTACATCAGAGCGACCCACAATGTTTTTCACATTTGTTGGATCATCACTGAAGTGGTCCATTAAATATTTCTTGCACTTTGTCATGATTGTGGGGAATAAATGAAGTAAAACTATGCAAGTATTCAGAAATTGACCTGTATCATGCAGTGTCCTTTCATTATTGTAATGCATACAGTTAATGCATCTTAGGGAAAATAGCTGCCATAGTTCTTACAGCACTATGTTAAATTTATTAACACTAACCAAAGAATGTGATAAATGAAAAATGAAAGCATGTCTCTTATAAATGCCTGTTTTGATTAAAGGTTTGTTTTTTTCTTCTGTTGATGTAAATAATGCTTGTAACCAATATGTGGGAACTATTAAGATACTTATCACAAGCAGAGAAAATCACAGAGTACTCACTGGCTTAGCATCTTCTCTTTTTAAATGACCTCTTTATAGAGCTGATCAACAGTGAGTCCAGCTCCAAATGTGCAAAGTGGAACAAAGGTTGCTAATGAGATCAAAGTGGAGAGCTGTTTCCTCCCAGCTTGATTCATTCATGACACCCAACAGTCTATGTGTGATATGATTTCAAAGAGCTAGCCACATGTCACAAATTAGCTAGTGACATGCCTCAAATTAGCCTTTGTTCTGCACTGAACCACAGTGACTCTGAGTAATTGGGAGACTATGATGCAGTATGAGGGAAGTGTTGTGCATATGAGACAGAGATGAGAGAGAGAGAGAGAAAATTCACATTTTTGGTCTTAATCACTAGGTAAACAATCATTCAAAGCTTGACAGACATAACTCTGGTTAAAAATGCACATATAAAAAACAAATGAATTTTAAAAAATGCTGATTATTTTAGTTTTTTTTTGCATTTTGAAATGCTGTTACTCTTTTTGTACAAATGAAGGGTAACAGCTGAGGTGGAGAAAAGAGTGCAGTGCAATGGATTATTATTAAGCATTGAGCTACAAATAGGAAATTCTGATCAAGTGAGAGATCAGAACTGTTTTAATGTGTGTATAAAGTCAACAAGGGATGTAGCAGTTACATAGCAATAAAATATGGACCTGATTTACTAAGATCCCAAATAACAAGTACTAAATTGCATTAGCAATCTTGGAAATAGTGTGTTTTACGGATGGGAAGATTAACCAACATGTACAGATACACAATCTCACGCATGCACAATGTGAGTACATCAGTAGAGTCACCGTGAACCAGTGCAGTTTTAGAAAGAAATCAAGATTCATTGGATATTACATATCTGCACTGATACAGTCCAGTGTATTATTATTAGATGTTTATGCATTAATTTAGAAATATGACGAAGCAAATTATATGATATTTAGATTTTATTCCTTCTTAATTAGACCGACTTTATGTTAATGTGCACTACAGATGTGCAGTATATTATTATATGCGCACTGTGGTTGATCACAACAAACACGGTAAAGGCTGAATTTGCTGTCAGTGTATCAGAATCGTATCAGCCTCACACCCTAACCTAGTGTGTTTCTTTGGTGGGTGTTTTCTGGATGATCTACTGAGATCTATTAAAATTTGAGTGATTGAACAAACACTGTGGAGTTGATCATATTTTGATCAAAAATTATTGAGGATTTTGAGTGTTTCACTGGTGTCTGCCATGGAGAATGTGGCGAATGATTTTAATTTTGACGATTCACCTAAATGCCAGCAATCTCCATACTTGCAGTTTGTTAAGATGGAAAAAATAATCAGTTCCTCAGAATGAATTAATCATGTGTTGACCCAGGGTATGTGGCTACAATGTCCTTTTAAACACCAACAGTGTCATAACCAACATAACCAATGATCTGCACATTCAGGAAGTGGTGTGTTTATGATTTCTGTAAACATGCTCTGTGTTTATAACTCGTGGGAAGCCAGCAACTAAGCAACATTTGGCCTCTTTCAGTGCTTCCTGGTGGAATCTTTACTTTCTTTGCAGACAGAATTTGAAATACAGAGATGCAAGAAGTTTTGGCACGACGTGTATTGTTTTGCTCTGTCTTGTAACTGGCTTCAAATCAGGCCATTGCTCACCTAACAGCTATAAAACTGCATTTATGGATAAACGATATAAACACATTTCTTCATTCCAAATATAATCACAAAAAGAGTAAATAAGCATTCTGGATGTATTTATTATTTCTCCTAATGTTCCTTCCACCTGAAGATCAGCAGACATCTGCTTTTAAAACATATTAAATGCAGATGTAATCACAACCACCGCACTTCCATTTTGAGTTTGCATGTTTTAGTACATGCAAGGCCCTGTGTGTGCATTATGACTGTCAAAGCTGTGTTTGTAGTCATGAGGGTTCATATACTATTGGGACCAGAAAAGTCCACTCATCTACAGTGTGTTGCATTATGCATTTAGGAGCTGTCCGCCAACATTGGTGTACAAGATGGTGCACTCTTCAATACACTTAACAAAATAGACAGCATTACTCCATTTATGCTTTTTTGTGCTAGGCTAGGTTATTTGGTTAGACCAGGTATCATCTCAGCAAGCTCTCATATCACATCAAAAAAAGTGATTTAGAACAGCAAGCTGACCTTTCTGAACTCTGCAGACATCCTAAAAGAACAAGCTAAATCTGACACCAAGCTGTACTGGAAATCTACAATACAAAAAACCTTTTTGGCTTGCACCATCCACTGGAACAAAAGCTAGAGTAATCCAGACCTTACACCACTGAATGGATAACATGTCTACAAAAAGAGCCAAACGACAGGGAACACAGTCACATCAAGCAGGCTTTGGAATCCTGCTGATACCCCGACTGGGCTTTTATCAAAACAACAACAATACCCAAAACAAACAATGGAACAACAGGAAAATGGATCACAACGTGACACAGTGCTATTTTGTCATACTGTGTAGCAACAAAGTTATGGTCGACTGTTGCCATCCACGGGCCCCTGCTGTAGAAATCACTAATGAATAAACACGTTATTCCAACTACTGTTTTTTTCAGTGAGGGATGTTAGAAACAATGTACCACATTGGGTTTTAACACACAAAATTCCTGCAACACTGTTGCAGTGTATCAGTGACCCTTAAGAGCCCTTTCAATATTTTAATCTAACAAACTAAATCTGTACAGCATAGAAATGTAAACAATCCAGGTGTTCCACCTGCTAGACAACAACAACATTTTTATGATGATAATGTACTGTGCATAAATAGCAATGATCTTTGGTTTGGTGATATGTTTTGAGGGCTCTCACTAAAGAATGAGAATGGACTCAGACATTATTGAAATGGCACTTTTGTGCTTTTGTGATTGTATTTATTAAATTTAAACCTTTGGACTGGCGTCAATTCACCATATGCAAACATTTGGATTAATTTCACAATAAAGATTTTTTTGAAATGTGAAATATTCAAAATATAAGAGGCAAAAGAGTAACATTGGATCATTTTAATAAAGTCAGTGATTTCGTTGCTACAGTATGGCCTCCCAGTAGGCTTATAAAAAAATATTAGCAACCTTTAGCTTGATATTATAGCTAAAAGGAGTCTGTTTTTTTATTATTATTTTGATCGTATTTATTTGTTTTAGTGTGAGGAAGTTCAGGCCAATTCCTAGTTATCTTATAACATTCAGACAAAAACTTGACTCTCTGCCAATTCCTCTGTTCAGTTTTAGCAACATATTGGCTCACTTGTGCTGCATTTGCTAACTTGAACTGAGCTATTGAGAGAAAGTTTCCAGCTAAATGCACACTCATTCATTCGTGACTGCATTCCTTTGCTGCGACAGAGGTGAAGTGAACTGGGGTCGCTGATTTTGAGAGGGATTTTAGCAGGGCTGCAGGCAAGAGAGGGATGCTGTGAGAGGACTGATGGGGCCACAGAGCCCCTAATGCACTTCCTTTTAAATATGAAGCTGCACATTAAGCTTTCATAGGCTTCCCACTGCTCCTCTTATCTGGCAAACTAGCAAGCCAAGCTTCACACACACACACACACACGAGTAAAGACAAACACACACACACAAATACACAATAGATTTAAATACAAGTGAATAACTTAGAGAGAACGAGGCAGAGAATTAACTAATATAAAGGCACTCAGTAATTTTGTGAAAAGTATTCATATATTTTTAATTTTTCTAAATAATAAGGTTATAAGTGACCAAATAAAATCTGTGAGGATACTAGTGTAATGTTTAATAGAGGGCAGTAATATTACTGCATGATCTGATTTGCCCACAAAGAATCATAAGACTAAGGTGATCATGCATTTGCCCAATTTTAAGAAAATGTCTGATTACATTTAGCAGATGCTTTTATCCAAAGCGACTTACAAGCAAGGGACAGCTATGTGGTTTCGGTGTCTTGTCCAACAACACCTCAGCATGTAGCCAGAAGTAACTGAGAATCGAACCACTAACCTTGGGGTTAGCAGACAACTGCTCTACAAACTATATGCTGTCCCTGCTGATTAAGAAGTACCTCTTACCACTTTATAGTGGTATTGAATTGGAATGGAATTGATCTTGAATATCAGTAAGTGTTTCTTTAAGGACTATGAACAGTCAGATGGTTTATTTTTACCTTTGGCCATCAGATGTGCTTTCAGAATAGGTGTCACTCCAAATAGTGGATATCTCATTTTGAAATGAGACTCTTCTTTTAGACCTTCTGAGAATTGAGGTCATTCAGGAGAATCAAATATTAAAAGCATCAAAAGGCACTGAATTTTATCACATTCCCCATTCCATTTGTTTACAGAGACTGAAATAACACAGTGGCAGTATTCATTTCTTTTCAGTAGGCACTTTTAAGGGTCACAAGTTCAGTCAGCTGAGTCTTCAGAATTCATAACTGCTTCACTAGCAGAGCAAAGAACAGAAAAGAAAAAAAAAGCCTAGAGATTTTAAAATATTGATTCTGAGACCAGCTAAAAGAGAAGTACATGTAGATAGACACAAACAAACACAATTTTAGCCTTCTAATGATTTCTATAATGGAGAAATTGCAATTTTAATTTATCTACAAGTACAATATCTTGCTCTTTACAGAAAACCTCTGACATTTGTTTTTATTTAGTTTTATTTATTATACTGTATATCATTTAAGTGGGATAAACACAAATCTAATGATGACTAATTTGCTAAATATATCATAAAGCTCATTTATATTTAATGCACATCCCTTTAAAAAATACAGCTTTCATGGTTTAGGATTTATGTCACATATTCTTGAGTTTTAGAAAAATTCAACTGACAACTGCATATCTGTGTGCAAATAGGTGTCTTTATACGTGTGTGCATGTTTGTTCAGCCAGGTTAGCAAAACAGTATGTATTCTCAGAGCAGACAGCATCCAAGAGAGAGCTAATCCTGTAAGTCCAGACATGGAGATTGTGGCACGAACACACTACCGCTGCTGCAGAGATCTGCCAGTACACCCCATGTCTCTCACTGCTTTTCTCTGAGTCTCTGCACTCCTGTTTTATTCATGCTCCTTCTGGAAAGGTAAAACACAAGATCAGGTGTCTGTGTCTGTGAGTGCATGTGCACATACACATGCGTTCATGCTTATGTGCCTTAAAGAATCCCTATGTGGATCACCATCAGGATTCTGCTTTTGAAAATATATCGAACAGTGCAGCAAAAACATGTACTGTGCAATAGGTTTACCTTTCTGTAACCCCCACCAACATTATGTAGAACCCTGCCATACATCTATACCAACAGTTTCAAACAGCTCAACTCAAGTGGTGACCACTTTCCACATTATGATCCTTTTACAAAACTTTCCTGAACGAGTAAGGTACAAAATGTAATAAAAGCAGCATGTTAGCAGAGCAGCAGCTTCAGTCTTTCCTGTGTGTGTATATGAGAAACATTCTGTTCATGAGTGACAAATGTCTGAGATGCTTTCACAGTAGACACACTGTTAGATGCTGTTTCTTTTTACAGTTTAAAGGCAACAATCGACAAAAATAAATCCGAATTGATTCTTTCACGTTTTGTCCATTTAAATGAGTTGGTTCAACTATCTGAAAAACTACAGTAATAGCTCTCTGTCCTGGTTGTTTTCCTTTCTAAGTATGTGCCACATTTACTGAGGAAGCTACAGCCAAGTCTTGATTTTACCAAAAAGTTTAGAAAAAGTGGTTTAATCAAAATGCCAATGAGGTTTTCAACCAACTGATCCTGGTGATTGTGTTGTTTTAATTAGCCTTAAATACGCTCAGCGCGTGATTAAATTGGTCATGCAATTATGTCCATTACTTTAAAAATGTATACAGTCCTGCCTTTGACTCTTTCTACCCTAGACTGCCAAACAGTACTTAATCAGTAATCACTGGCGATGCCCTCTCCTCATTGGCCCCCTGACATATTGCATTCTCATGATTCACTGCTGCATATTATCTGCAAACAAAATATATATTATCATTGTTACGCAGACAAAATTTATGTCCCATCAAAAAGACTGTGAAGAAAGCATGTTACATTATGTGATGTCTAATAGTGGCCTTCCAATATCCATATTTTTTCTAAGAACGGTCTGGAAAGTTACTTTGGAGTCAGTATCATCTGACTGGCTATCTCCTGGTTGACACCGAACTCTGTCACATCATGTTTGCATAAAGTGGAGCTATTCTCATCTTTATCCTTATGCACTGCTGAGGTCTCTTTGTTACTGTCTCACACTGTGGGGTACTGAGTGACTTACACTGGGTTTCTGTTGAATGAGATGGTAGATGTTACTGTGCCAGTGATTTGTTGTTTGTAACGTGAAGGTAGCATCACCTCTGGAGCTCCCTGCTTAATGAAACTGACACCCGAACAATCACTGACATCGTTTAAATGACTTCTTAAAATGCATGTTTTACTAAAATTATGATTCTTTTGTTTTAGTTAGTTTTATTTTAGTAGAAAAATGTTTTTTATTTATTACTTCATTCTTTGTATCTTCAATGTAATGTATTTTTGCTGGGCTGTTTTCCTGTACTTTTTGTTTCCCCATTCCGTCTCATCATTTTTAATACATTGAACTGTACAGGTATTTTCTATGTAACGCTTTGCAAGTCACTATATAAATAAAGTTGGGCATTATTGTTAGCTACAACAAATGTCATTGTTTTAACTCAGCATAGCCTGTCTTTCAGCACCCTTGTTTCCTAAGGTGCCGGGTGATTGCTCTTGTGCTAAACCAAAGTGTTGCTACATCAATTTAAAGGAGAAACAGAAAGGCCACGGTGCAATGGACAGAACAACACTAAGTCAGGGAGACAGGAAGACGGGGAACAGAAATGAACACAGAAAAATATGTAGAGAAAGAATAGAAAAGTCATAGGACGGTGGAGGGAGATGTGGAAAGAGAATGAGCAAGTGAGCTGGGGAAAGAGAGAGAGAGAGAGGTCCCTACTGAGCAGTGGCTGTTGAGTGAATTTATTTGAGCTGTGGCCTCTCAAGTGAATCCCATGAATGGGAGTAAATAGACAGAAGGCACTACAAGGCAGCCTTGCCTCACATCAGCTGGTGAATACAAGAGAGGAGGAGGATGGCAACAATACAAGGGAGCTAACAGGTTCACAGGCAATAGACACTTTGCAACACAACACGAAAACAATATGGCAGCAGACAGGATAAAAACAGAAGTTATTTCATCATGATTAAAGTAGATAAAAAAACGTGGAACAGGCAAGAGAATCATCACATAACACATTTAGAGAGTGGACAGTTATTGATATATATTACTGGTCTACTTTCATCAGACTGTAAGAATATTAACCGCTTGAGCCATATGGGACAAACATCTAGTTAGTTTTTCCACTGAGGCCCAGTCTGCACCAGCATGGCTCTTTTATTTGTTCTTTGTCCACAGGACATTCTTAATGTCCTAAAAGTATATATATTTTTAATACATCGCTATGTCTACTACTATTTTTGAGATACCATTGTTTACAGTACACATTAATCCATCCATTTTCCTAACCACTTTTCCTCTTAAGGGTCATGCTAATCCCAGGCGTCACTGGACGAGAGGCGTGGTACACCTTGGACAAGTCGCCAGTCTCTCACAGGGCTGAATTTATGTACAGACAACCAGTCACACTAACATTCACACCTATGGGCTATTTAGGACACCAATTAATCTAACTACATGTCTGTGGACTGTGGGAGGAAGCCGGAGTACACCGAGAATAACGACATACCCCTGTAGGGAGAACATTACAGTACGTACGGCACATCAAATTAAGTAGCTCCTGAGTAAACCTCTGCTGGTGGTAATGATCTCTTGTACATTTTTCGTGAAATTTCCAGTAAAGCCTCTTTCCTCCAAACACAAATTGACTTGAATAAAACAGACTGCAGTTTCAGTAAAAGCATTTACAAACTAGTATAGAGTGATTATCATAATAGCCTTGATAGAGAGGTATAAGTGTTTTGATTTGGCTCTGCTTATTATTCTGTGAGAGTGGCTTATATGGACCACAAACAATAAAGACATTCAGGGGATATTATGTCTCAGTCAACGAAGACCATATAAAATGCAGTTCTGAGCATTATCTACAGTAATGACCCTGAAAACTGAATGATAAACACAATCCAAGGCCTTAAGAAACAGCCTGTCTAAAATGGCATTTTAACAATCCTCAAATACGCTGGCTGGCGCTTGTCTAATATCTAAGTTACATCAAAGTTTTCTGTGTGAAATAATTTTAGAAACTGGACAATATGTTTCTATTCTATGGACGTCTAGCAGCTACCTTGAGACAGTTTGCTCTGATGGAAAATCGTAGTGACTACAAAGAGCATAGTAGCAACAACCCAGATCACACATGTACTGAAAGATATTAAATCTTGTTATTCTTAGAAGTGCTCTTTTCTTTGTTCATGATGGTATTGTTTTCATTTCTACCATGTGTTTAAATCTCCTACCTACTGTCTCTTTGCCCCGTCCACCCTTGCCGTGCCTCTCTGTCCTTGTCTCCTCGCTTTATACAAACGTAGTGTGTACAAGGTGGCCGTCCACACCTCTGTAACTGACTGGCAGTGACAAGCAACTGTTCCCCTCCCTTTATGTGTGTTTCTGTGTGTGCTGGAGTGAGTGTGACGGTGGAAGACTATGTCTGTTAGTACCTCTAGCCTCCCTTCTCTGTCTCTGCCTCCTTTTATGTGTCTACCAACATTTCAACATCCATTCCATAAAAAAAAAAGAAAAACAAAATCCTAAAGCTGAAATGGTGAAGACAAATAAGATACGCCCACCAGTCCTCATTCTTTCACTCTTCATAACTGCACATTTCTTAAAAAAACAAAACATAACAGAAATCCGAAACTTGTAGTACAAGCTACTGGTGAGTCTGTGTGATTCCTGTCCATGCATGTTTGTGTGTGCAAATTCCAAATTTTCAGTAACTGTCTGAGGGGAGACCGCTGCATGACACACCATAGTTGACAATCAGTATGTTAACTGTCAGGAAATACAACATGTGATGTGACCACAGAGTGGATACTATATGTGTGCGTGTGTTTATGTCAGCAAGAGTCTGGTCCTGTGACAGCTGGCACAGACAAGCACAGCATTGGGATTTTCAGATTTAGCTAATCTCAGAGCACCCTTTCTTGGTAGTTGCCAGTTCAGCAATACATCGACAGAGTGGACCTTCGGAGCTACCTTCTGACAAGTGATGCATTTTTGGTGCAAGTGAAATACTGATTTCCGTATGTACTGTGTGTGTATGGGTATATTTGTATTTTCTTGCTTTAGGGCAGCAGTATGTACACTAGACAGTGGACAGCGCCTTGTGTAGCCATCTCATCCATCTTCGTCAGAGTCATTGTCTCAGACAGCTGTTTCACAGCCCAACACTCACAGAGCACTCTACTCACCCACCTGCTCTCACAGCACACTTACACACACATTCACACGCAAAGAACAGCTATTTGTTCTACAGTATCAATGCAACACAACTGCTGAGCCAACAGTCCTCCTGACCTCATCCTAACTCTCCTAGTTTTTGAGCATCTGCGTGCTACAGCATATTGTTCCAAAAGCCTGCTTAGTTACTGCCGCCGCACTTGCTGTTCATTTTATTTTTTTCACTTGATTGCATTTCACAGCATCATCTTAAAAACGTATGACTGGCTATCCAGGAGAAAGCAAGTTTTTTTTCTTTATTTCTTCTATCTAATAATTAGGGATGGCTACATTATTGCATTAATGCATGTGATTAATCTAGATATAATAACTCTTAACTTAATTTTTTTTTTAATCAACCAGGATAAAAACCAAAGTTGCATGCACTGATTTTAAGCTATGTGAGGATTTCCCCCCTTTTTTTGGAATATACGTACGTGTGTGCAATTTGAATTGAGTACTGAGTGATGAGTGGAGAGGTTTGAAGCGGGGGAGTGGCGTGGGCTAACAGGTCAGTGAACCAGGAACGCAAATCCTCACCACTCCACTCTACTCAAGTGCTCTTAATTTGTTGTATATGTTCCCACACTTTATGATCCTCTTTACTTGTTTGCGCTGTGCTCCCACTAGCTCATGTTAAATTCTTCTTTTTGTCATGTACCTTCCCATGTTAGTTCTTTAGCTTCTCCTTAGTTTATCTTCACGTTGTTGTTTTCTGTTTTGGCTTTGTTTTCCAGTGAGTACGGTTGTTTCTAAAGTTTCTTATTAATATCCATTAAAACAAAGCCTCCTTTGTCCCAGTTTGCACTTGGGACCACAATGTTAAAAATCCCATAAAATAAATTTATAATAAATGTAAATCCTAGTATTTTAAAATTGTAATTAATCGTGCTTAATCACAGCCTGTGACTGTGATTAACATGATTACATTTTTAATCGACTGACAGCACTTCTCATAACAAAACATACTTTATTACCATGTGGTAATGCTGCAATAGCAGGGTAATCCTTATTACTGGGCCACAGAATATGAGTAAATCTATTTGGGAAGAACAAAAGGAGGACATGTTAGTATGTGTGCCATTTTCAGAGAGACAGTGAGGGAGAGTAAAAGAGTTAACTATAGTATATAATATTTGTTGTATAAAGATTAGCATGGATCTTTAAGTGTTCAATAAAGAAAAAAATAGAGTCAGTGGATTAAGGCCAGGCTGCCAGACAGGCAAACTGAGATTAGTCCATACTTAAAGGTCACATAGCTTTACAGGAAGGGGATATATAACTCAGCAATGGGAAGATTTTAGTCTCACTGGTAGTTTAGCTTTTGTGTCTTATTACAAAAAACGAAAACAAAAAAACTCCTAGTGAGGCTGACGTGTTATGACATGTTATGGTGGCTGAGCTGATATAGAGGTGGCATCTCATTTTCTTTGTTTCTTTGTGCTGACCATACGATAAGCACTACTTATATAATGATGCAGTACTGTCTCTTACTGCAGTCTTTAGGTATCTTTTCACAGATCATACATTTTAGTGATTGCAAACCATCAGAATACCATCAGATTAACTTTTCCCTTGCTTAGGTATCAGATCTGTATTGTTTTAACAACTAATGACTCCACCAGAAAGACTACGTAAATTGGTAATATGGACATCTTAGTACATTATTATTAGGGAAATATTTATTTAAGGAAAATCCTCTGGCAAGGAATTTAGTTTGCCAATTATCCAGAATGTTCCAATATGTGCAGTTTTTTAATAAATGCATTTCTAAGTATATTTGAAAGATGCTGACATTTTTTTTTCATGCCTGGCTGCTCATATTTCTTTTGCTGCCATCATTTTTGATTTAAGATACTTTTAATTTTCTAATCAACATAATAATTTACATGTTTAAGGAAATGTTCAGCCAACAGACAGTAATAAGTAGTTTTTGGAAATTTTGACATTGATTATCATTTACACAATAATACACTCATGGAATTAGGTTTCATTTACAGAATACACATGGGAAGACATGTGAAAGCTTTACAGGCACACAGAGAAAACTACATCTGTCACCAGAATCCATCATAGTGTTGTCATCATGCTTCAAATATATTCCCTTCAATCAAATTTGAGTTTAAGATATGTGAAAGCCAAACCAATTCAGATGTCCTTTAATGATAGCATTGGACATTTCCACCACTGCATTTCCTTATGATGCATTATTTTTTCAATAACATAGAAATTAGATAACATTTCAACAAGATTCCTGCTGCTGCCTCATACAGAGTATTATATTTCCGAGGTTTTCCTTGATAAAAGCAGGCAGTATGTGAAATGTAAAAGGTTTTTTTTTAACTACAGGAATGCTTAAATAAATCAAATATGAAATTAATTAAATGAAAAAATTCTTGGAAGTTTTTTCATATGGACTCTGTTTCATAGAAAAATAATGACTTCATCAACATCAGAGGTAAAGAGAAGGACATCAAATAAATTGAGAGTACACAGCTGTATATGGGCGTCACTACTGTTCACCATTGATAACGTACTTCAGATAGCGGGTGAAATGACACTCTGTCACCAAATAAGAGGCATTTTACAGCATGTTGCAATGATGAATGGCAGCCTTGTGTCTATATTAGTTAGAAACAAATGTTCTGTCCTTTATGTGGGGCTGTATCCTTCACTAGGAAACACGTGTGACTGTTCAGATATATGTTTGACTGAGCTGGGACTTGGCAGACATGGATGTATATGCACTGTATGCAGACTGACAAACAAAGTAAACCTACAAAGAGTTTTGAGTTAGGTAATTTATTGATTAGTAGATTTATAGCCTTTTACACATTTTTACAGTTTATTTCTTACACTAAATGTTATGCAACAGTTACACGGTTGTTAAGGCACGCTCGGTTAATAGACAGCAATAAGTGCTGCAAGAAAAGGGTGCAGAAGACAGAAAAAAGAGAAGATTATGCCTCATTAGAGATGAGAGAAATACTTTTGATGCCCCAAGTGCAGATGTGAAAGCTGACAGAGAAGAATATAACTGAAACTCAGTTGAAGTGCAGCACTTTGAAGACTGCTAAGTATAAATAATTATACATTATATACACTAACATAAAGAATATTGAGTTTAGACTTAAATGGCTATTGAAGAGTCAGAAAAAAGGACATTAAAAGCTTACATTTTGAATAGACCACCTTTTCCATCATTCCGCAACATGGACTCTTATGTGTGCTCTGTAATGTACTGCAATTACGTGAAGATGCAGTACATATTGCTATGATAGACAATTTACTGTATGTCTGCAGCAAAACCAGTCTTTCTGCTGTTGCAGTCTGTCATACACATACACATGCTAACTCACATTTGTGCACGCATGCACACACACACTAACACACACACACACACACACACACACAAATGGGAGGCCCCTGGTGGATCTAATTGAAGAGATTAGATGTTATCCTGATATATCCCAGCCAATTTCGGGCTCATAGCCGAACATAATGCCTGAGAATTCAGGGGTTACGACAACCTCCACATACAGCATAGCCGTTCCCTTGGAAACAACAGCAAGATGGACTATAACAATGTGCCTAATAAACTTTGTACCTCTCTTTAATGTATCTCTAACTCTTTTTTCCTTTCTTTATATGTCTCATGTGTAACTTTTATCCATTTATTTTTCTGTTGTGTGAGTTTCATTCTCAATTTTCTGTTCCTAGAAATACCATTTCTAAAAAGACTAGAAGTTGACCATAAAAGGATCTGTAGCGTAAGACAAAAGAACAAACTACTATTTATGGTTTAATTCCCAGTGCACTCACTCATATATAACAATCATTTTCAGTTACAAGTCTGCTACAAAGTACAAGTCAAGACTATTTTCTTGTATCAAATGTACAGCAAACATAACATACATACCTATTTTAAACACAATCAAGGTGAGAAAAAACAAGCATAGAAAAAAATGAATATGAAGAGCACTAGAGACGTGCATTTCATTCTCTGAGTGGTGTGTTCCACGCTGTGCTCTCTCAGCAGGACCAACACTTAATTAGAGTCCAAAAATATGTCCACTAGTAATGATCACCTTGTGTTTACCACTAATGACTCTACTGAGGCACACATGGATATGTGTTTGTTTTTGTGTGCTGTACATGACAGGTAGAGTGTGGTTTTGCACATATGTATCCATGACTCTTTATAGAGAGTAAGATAAACTAGTGGAAAGTAGATAAAGAAAAGAAGTCAGAGCACTGGTGGATCACAGTATGTGGGTGTTTACTGTTTATTAGACATATTAATATCATATGTATGTATGTACATAAATACAATCTACTCCTAGGTGCATGAAAATATATTTCAGCCCACTCCCACTCAGCAAAACATGACCTACAGATTATCCCATACGCTTCATAGAAATTTACATTCAATCTGTGCAAATTATTTGTGAAAAAGGGACCCAAATGACCAATTAAGGCATAGTTGAACCCTAATGCTCTTATCTGCAAGGTGCAGTAACAAAGGTTACAGTTCCCTTGACACCACACACACCTACACACACAACAACCACACTCATATTGTATAGCCATGCCTGTAGGGTTGTATTTGTTTGCCAAAAAGTTTAGTTTAACCTTCAGGTACCTTGTTCACTCTTCAATGCCCGAGTAAAGGTTGCATTATCCCTCCTCCCTTTATGTTCATATTTGTTTTATGTTTCTTCTGAACATAATTGTTCAATTAAAGTCCCAGACCTAATTCACCTAAGTGATTAAACTTTAAACTTAAATCTCTTAATTCAAACTGTAATTTCAAGCTTGGGTTTGGGGTTTTACAATGAGCTGCAAACTATTATTATAGTATTTTTGAATTTAGAAACTTCACAAAATTTACACTTAAGAATAAACTATCTTTACCAGTAAATAAATCTTAATATTTATGAGTTTGGCTAAGTATATAAAAGTTTAGTTAAGCTACCACATTGACCTGTAATGGGGGCAAAAAGGCATAAAAATCCATCACCGTCATGGAAAATTCTATGATTACTATTGATGCTACTCATCAGGGATCTCATTGCCTCACTGAGAATGATTTGGTCTGTCTGGCAGGGAGCGCCATGTATGTGGCTGCAGCCTACTGTTAAATAGTGTGTGTGTGTGTGTGTGTGTGTGTGTGTGTGTGT
>OMLM01009436.1:54920-69229 GCA_900302695.1 Helostoma temminkii
GATGGCGCGCGCGCACACACACACACACACACACACACACACACACACACACACACACACACACACACACACTAATATTTGCCTGTTTCTTGTCATTGCCCTGATTGAATGGAGCGTCTGATTTTCACTTAGTCCACAGAACATTTTCCCAAGAGAGTTTCTGCCCCCTTCAGGTGAAATTCATATCATATCATATGTGTTTGATTTCAGGCCTATACAACAAAAACAGGAAACCAATACTGATCTCAAGATACTCCACAGGTGAGCGTGTTATGGCTAAAACTAAAATCATCAGTTGTGATGTAAACATGTGGCAGATGAGCTGATTAAAGCCAAATTTGGGTGGCGCAGTCTGGATTTTAAAGGACATCAGAACTTCACAGAGTCACGGACACTGAAATTATGCTGTGAAACAAACGTCAAATGTCAATTAAAGCCAGATGATAATATACTCCCATGCAACAAACCTTGCTCAGTTCTCTTGCTCAGTGTATTGGTAGATCCCCCCAAAGAGTAACTTTTTCTTTTAATATATGTGTGTGTTGGAATGAGAGAAAGCAAAACAATCTGTTTTTGAGTGTGTACATAACAGTGTCTTCTGTCATTAATGTGTTTTTGTGGCAGTGGGCCCCAGAGTGATCTAATACAGAGGCTGGGTTCTCAATTTGTGGTATTTCTCAAGCCTATATTTAACAGCAACAAAGCCAAGACCCCAGACCACAGCTCCCTCCCACTCAATCTAACTCCATTTTACATCCACCAAAAGGCTCTACTTTTATCTCCAGCAATTCATCTGGGACACATATGGGGACCTTTCTGGAAAATAAATGAGTGGCGAAATGGGCTCTGTACCACTCCCTCTCTGTCTCTGGTACACAATGATTTTATATCCAAAGATATAAAATCACAGTGATTTTATATCCAAAGAAATGAAGCAGCCGAGCTCTTTTTCGTAACAACCGCAGAGTAAAAATAGAAACTAAACCAACCCTAAACCACACTGCTCTGTGCTTCAATTTAAGGTAACCAAATTCACAGAAGTAACATGCTTTCTTAACTATCTTCTGGTGAATGTTGTTTTTCCCACATCTATGAACAATATTTGTGGTAAATTATGGTTTTGAAAATGCTTGTGTATTTTACCTGATGCTGCAAAGTTGTTTACCAGAAAACAAAAACAAAATCTATTTAGTGTGTTTGTGTCTGTTTGCTTGAAACCTCTGCAATGTAACTGCTCCAATATGGCCTAGCTCACACTTTAATTTCAAGCTATTTATTTCTTGTTTTTTTATATCTTTGTGATGAATATATAATATAAATATTTTATACTCTACTGGAATGCTTTGATGGTACTGGTTTGTCTCAAACTACAGCAATAAAGTAAAATTAATTAAGCTTAAGTAGGATAGTAAGAATAGCACTGGGTTTGGTAGGAATAGATACAATGTGTGTGTGTATGACTGGCAATGCAACCTTTCAGTAATGGGACAGTTGTTGCTATGTCATCCTGCCACGTGTCATAAGTCAAACATATGCCTTTGTATAAAGTGCTCCCGGGCACCAGTAATACCCATGTTTATGTTGGCTGATAGAGCAATGAACACTGTATTGTGGTTTTCTGAGTGGTGTTATTGCTAGCTCCCTTCCAGAGCTTGAAGAAAACGTCATATATACAATCACTGGCTATGTTCTTACACATTGTAGTCAATTTTTACCTCTTTTCCAAATCTCTGTTAGCCAAATGCACACACAAATACATCCTCTCATGCACTGCTGAGAGAATCTACACACACTACCAATTGGCCCAAGGAAACAAGAATTCAATTACAGTGTGTTCATAACATGCGTTAATTCGGTATGTTGATTTACATACTGATTTATGCAAACCCCAATGCACTTAACAAGCTGATTTTAATTTACATGTCTATGTACATATGGCTGTACTAAAAAATAAAGACCAAATTACAAGGGTTATTTAAACAATTTTCTTTAGAGCAACTGGTCCAGTTACAGGTTTGGGTCTATTTTATGTGTTTTTTTGATGCTTTGGTTGAGACCAGATGAGTCAACTGGGTTTATGTCTTTCCAATGACCTAAGGGCTCGGTGGGTTTGGGAAATGTTTGTCTGCATGTGTGTGTTTGTGTTCCCAATCTAATGTGCCATCTAAAGGGATGTGACAGCTCCTGGCGTCTGCAAAGGGAGGCTAGGCTAGTCCTGAGCCAGTGTGGAGGTTGTTTACACCTTGAAATGTGACACATCACACACAAAAAAAAGGAAGGAAAGAGGAACTGGCACAGAAGATAATGAGAAGTGACACCTTTGAAGTCTATTCTTTGTTTGCGTGATTATATCTGCTGTTCATAAAATGTGCAACTCTTTTCTGGAGTCTTTCATTGATTTGATACACATATGACTATTTAAGCGTTTTTTAAATCATATTATGATTAAGCATAAACACTAGACTGTAAGAAGCAAGTTTCTTGCTTGGAAAATGTTCAAAATCCGGAGAAAAAAATTATGCTACAGCATAGTTGAATGTGTTTTGGTAATACATAGCTTATACTGACCATTTCTATTTCACTCTTTCATTATTTTTTTTTCTTATTTACTGATGAGCCAACTTAGTAGTTCATGACTCCTGTTATGACTTAGAGAAGCAGAAAACAGAAAGGTGGCCCTCATTACAGGGGCCAACATGTATCCAGATGAGTAATCCTGTGTTAATACCAACCAGATGCATATGTTTTGCTACAGCATGTGTTCCCTGTACCACAGCCTTTTTGAGGAGAGTGGTTTTGCCTGCTCTATGATCCAATCAAAACACACCAAAATGGAAACATTTTCACTTTTACACAGTCTTCATTTGTTACTATTCCTGTATTCAGGCTTATGATCAAAAGTCTGGGCACTTAATGTTTTACCAGATATAGCTGGAAGGTTGTCTGTGCATGTGTCTGACCAACTGTGTGTTTGTGTGCATGCATGTTTGTGTGTGAGAGAAAGAGTGCCAATGAATGTGTATAAGAAGAAAACAAACAACATTGTGAGAGCCTGCTCTATTAATGTGCTGGTGAAGAGCAAAAGTGCAGAATAAGGTTGATTAAGTTCAGTCCAGTAGCTTCATTGAGCTGGGTTTAGGAATAAAGGAGGAGGATGATGACAAGAAGAACAAAGTACAAGACTTGGATAAAAGTAAAAATGCACAAGGGTACTAACTAAACGTGTGTTTTTGAGTGTGTGAGTGCATGATAATATCAGTTATGGGGTAATGCCAATAAGTAAGGATTATCTTGATCTGCCTCACAGTCTAAGAAAATACAACCACCCTTGTTAATAGTATCCTGCTGCACTCTGTTCCCTCATCTGAAGTGTTTGCTAAAATGTTTTTCTCTTTATATGAATACTTGTATTTTTAAATTACCTTCGACTCATTAACAAGCAGAATATGAACATGCAATATCTTAAATTTAGCCTTCAGAATGCCATGAATAAGCAACTTTGTCAAATAAGGTTCAGCTAGCCACAGAAGGTGAATAAACACCAGCTGTCTCTCTGCAAGAACAGAGAGACAGAGTCATGGTTAGGGAGGGAGGAGGACAGCCATGCAGTGATGGATTTGCTCACTCGAACCTTCCTTATTCTATCTCACTGACCAAAGCAATCAGCATATACAATGTGTAAAATGAAACTCTTATTACATACTAGGTCTGCAGATATAAAAGAAGAAGAAAAAAAATTTCAGTAACTGAAATAATACAGAAATTAACAGTATTATGTGAAATACCGCATCTGTTGATGAAAACCGGCATTTTATGATACATACTGTGTCATCTGTTGCCTCTAAGGTTAAAGCAATGAGTTGCATTTAAGTAAAGAGAGAATTTCTAGTCCACAGCTGCAGCTCAAATTCCTATCGAGCGATTGTATAGTGTCAGTGAAAAGATATTCACTGTCTGGGTCACGGTTTATCTGAGGCATTGAGTTAGTGTTAGAAATAGGCTTAGTTTGGGTTGGAGATTGGAAGGTTGCACTGTCTACACAAGATAAGTGGTCTGAACTGAACCTTTGGGTTGGGTGCAGTCATTTGGGAGAGGTCACATCGATACTCAGGGTCATCACATCATTGATTGGTTATACTGATAATGAAAAAGTCAATACACACTTATTTTTAAATTAGACAATTGTTACATGACTGATAACTCAGAGGCACTTTCTGCCCAGAAGCTTTCTGCCCACCTGTGATCAGAGTGGACATGATTTAAAGGTCAGTGCCTAACAGGTTAAAATTCTGAAAAACATGACTTTGACCAAAGTGTAAATTCAAAGCAATGTGCAATGTCGGCTGTGGAACAAAGTAACCCTACTGGAATACATGTATAAGTAGTCTTAGGACACAATATGGATTAAGAATCTCAGCAGAAGGATCAAGCATAAAAGGATATAAAAATACCAAATAGGCAAATCTCTCTCTGTTAATCAATTATATCTGCACAATCCAAATAAAACTTTTCACTTTTCCCACCGAAACATGCAGCACAACACACAACTGCCTTCAGTAAGGGAAACAGAAATTATGTTCTGCTCAAATTAAGTCAAGTTGTACTTGTACTTGATTAAAGAAACATTGAAATTCACTTAGTATGTATGCACTTAAAACTGCAATAACTAATATTTTACACATTTTCTAAGAAATTAAGTGTCAGTGGGACAAGATGTGTCCACTTCATATTCCTAGGTTACATACAGACTTTCTGTTGTTTATTGTTTTTATTTTGCTGGCCGGTCCACAACTCTACCACCTTTGCTCTCTCACATGCAGCTTGCTGGGCTAATGTCTACATATTTTCAGGGCTCCAGGGCATGTCTGAAAGCAAAAACTTTGTCACTGCTGTGCAGCTGTACAAAGGCACCGTCACTTTTCATTTATATATATATATACACTCTCAATAACTCAATAATTACTTAACCTGGTTACTTAAGTGCATGTAGACCATGTCATGTGGCCAGAAAAATTAAGAGGAGTTGCAAATTGGTTTTCATGAAGAGCAAGTGAAGTAGACTGAGAAGGTCGAGTAGGGAACAGTCTGTTCTATTCTGTATACGGTATAACAAGACCATATAGAAAACACACCAATAATCATAAGCTCAGTACAAGAGGAGGAAATACATTTATTTGAAAAACTGATCCATAAAATATCATCATAAAAAATATGACAACGGACAGAGCAGTTACAATAACAGATCCCCAGAGTTAGAAAGATGCAAATGGCTCCGTGTGGAGTTTAATATGTAGAGTACTTATTTATTAAGAGATCCAATAATAAATTCTATTTATATTCAGTATATAGAAATATATTTAGTTTAGCTCCTAATTTATTAAGTACATTATGCAAGTCAAGTCAGACAAAATTTAACAATTTAAATACTTAAATAATACTTATTTAAATACTTGCTCCAAGAACTGAGTAGCACGTCTGACCTAAAAAAATTAGCGCTGGTCAGGAGCTCACAAAATAGCTGCCACCTGTGAAGTACTGATTTTTACTGTGCATTATGTACCATGCCTTAGTATATTAAACCAAAAAGCATAACTTACTAAATATCCTTGTGGTGAGGGCCTGTACAGTAGAAACTGCAGGAGCAGGTAAACTGATTCTTGGAAACACAAGGAAAATGAATGAAATGCTGCTTATTTCTTGCTTCTGGGAAGATAAGAGAAATGCAGGAAGGGCCTCTTAGGGTATACAAGGGTTTATTTGCTGCTGAGATGTCAAACTGTGTGCTATAAAATGTTGCTTGGTGAGCTACTCTGGTTAACCCATGTTCAAATAACTAAAATTGACTCTACCATTTCTACTGAAAATATATCTGTGGTGGCTCTTGGCTAGAAAACCTGCCAGAACTGCTAGACCTTTAAGAAAAACTCTCCCTGGCAACATTTGTTTGGAAGATTTTTATGGGAGCCAGAAAATGTTAAACACTGCTTGGCTTTAGAAGGTTTCACCATACAATATTGACTTACCTATGGCGGCAGAGAGAAAAGCAGAGAATGAAAAAAAGACTAGAATAACGATAAATTCCAGCTCACATATTCACACAGTGAATATCCCTTATGGATTTACAGTACCTCTACTGGTTTAGCTGTGTGTACTGCATTGTATTATAAAGTGAAACTGTATTCTTAAAGGTATCCTATTATGCAAAATTTTTTATACCTTTATATAACTCTTGGGTCTTTGTAGACATAAACAAAGTAGGTTAGCAGTGCACCTCCTGCTTTTTTTTACATCCTGTTTAGTAGACTCCAGCCTGAGAACGGTCCAATCTGGATTTTCCATCTTGCCATCAGGTGGCGGGTCATAGCCCGTTCTGGCCAATCAATGTCTACCACAGCCTCTGCACAGGACCCGCATCAAGTACACTCTACAGAGTCTCTCTACAAACTGCAGAAAATGGTAGAAGCAGGATTTCTGTGTTTTTTCTGGATGGGTCCTCACAGACATGGACAGACACAGATGTCACTATACCAGTTGTTTTACTGTACCAGTTGCTTTACTATCTCAAAACAGTGTTTTTGTAGTTTGACTGTTTGTAGACAGACACGCCCTTCGCATATCCCCAAGTGGTTGGAGATACGTCAGCAAACAGGAGTGGGGGCGGCTGATAATCTGGTGTTCCAGAGTGAGATCTCAACCAGATCAGAAACAAGGATCTGCAAGGTTTATTAGCCTGAATATTCACACATTCTGGGGACATGAAGGACCTTTTTTTTTTTTAAGGGTTTAATAAGAAACCTTTAAGATCACAGATTACTGTACAGTATACTCGTTAGGGCATTCTTAAAGAGAGGTATCAGTAAATGTATGCACATTCACACACAGCAATGAGGTCTTCTTTCCTCCATAATGGAGAGTAAACAGTGAAGGCGGATCAGAAAAAAGACTGTCTTTTCCTGCTGAGTGACTGATAATAGAGGGGGTGGAAAGTGTGTTTATTGGAAAGACAGGATGCATGTGTGTGCATTTCTGTTTCTGTTTCCAAGTATGTGTGCAAAAGTGCAAGTGGGCGGATGAGATCTTGGCATCTTGGGTAATGTTGAGAAATGTGCTTCAGTGTCAGACATTACTGGCAACTTGGCTTTGCTCTTTTATTAAATTTCTTTGTATTTGACCGTATTTACATCTATTGATGACGGATTACGAGATGATGACAAGTCTAATGAATCCATTAATGACAATTCATGAAAGCCAGGTTCCACTCACCAAATAATGGCTTGTAAATATGAGGGTATGTCATAGGAAGGGAACACGGAAAAATGATAAGGATGGACAGAGAGCGAAAGTGAAAGGGTAATGAGTGCTGGTCTGAAGTCAAAAGCAAAGTAGAGGCTCGTCTCCTCCAATCAGGTGATAGCAAAGCCGATGAGGCACACGGAAGGATCAGTAAGAAAACTCACTATAGCTTCTGTGCCAAACAGGAGCTTGCACATTAACTTGGGTCATTGACATAAAACCCAACATTAGACAGTCAAACTCACACCAATGAACACAGTCCTCTTTAGCAGGTGGAAAATAGTTACTTTTGTTCAGTAAACACATTAATGCCTCTTTGTATTGACTTTACATCATCAAGAGCAAACAGCCAGTCCCAGCTCTCCCTGCTGGTGTTGATGCAGTGCAACAAGCCCAGCTCTACCTGCTGCTAGACGCTGAGCAGTGGTTCTGGGGGAGTACATCCTGAGGAGTGCAGCTGCACTGACACGGATAAAGATGAACTAATGTGTTAATGGATGCTTTACCCATTAAGATCCATCTGGTGCCAGTGCTGACAAGGTGAAAGTGTGTGTGTGTGTGTGCGTGTGCGTGCGCATGTTCAAGTGTACCCAGCTCTAACGTGTCACCACATGTTGTTTCATCACATGACACTGTACTAAAAGCAGAGTAGTTAGAGTCAGAATCTCTGCTGATGGGTCAGGTTAAAATCAATAAACATTAAATATTAACGGTAGCATTATTTTTATATCAGATGCTCAATTATAGATTTTTACTGTACAAACACACATACACACAACCTGTCCTGCATGATGGACTATTAATAATTGGTTTTCTATTATTTGCACTGCAAATCTCAAATGTAGAGAACAGTTTGTATCTTTCTCTATTAATGTTTTTTGAAGATGAATCTTTGGACAGCTCAGGGGTCTTAAAACATTGCTTTTGTCCAGCATAATCACAGCCTCATCCACTCATAAAAGACCAAACATTTCTGGAGTCATGTTTTGTGTAAGCACAACCTCAGAGTAGCTTTGTGACAAATGCTGAAGATTAATCAAATTGTAGACACAAATGCGATGTCACCCAGTGCGATTAGGCCACAATTTCAGTAAATAAATATGTATGCATGTGAACATGACAGCCTATTCTGTGTCTGTGTGCACTTTGTTTGTTATCTACCCCACTGATAAAGAGGTTATCAGTCAGTCTCTTTTTAAGCAGCAGAGTGTTCACATGACCTTCTGGTGTGCCAATGTAGCTACTGTGTCACTAGATTTAGAGACTTTCAGACCAACTTTACAGTGATGTTTATGTAAATATTCCTTTAAAAACAGCCTTTTCCAGCTCACCAATGAGCCAAAATGAGCCAGGGATAATTTATCCATTTTATTTCTTCTCTTTGATTTTGATTTTGATAAACTTAAATTTAAGTTTAATTTAACCTGACTACTCTAATCTATTTAGGTTTAAGTATTTTTTCTAAAAATACAAGGAATTTGGTACCGTGACATATTTTCAATATTTGGATTCACTCTTATTATTACAATTCAAGTATTATTACCAGCATTAATCAAGTATCTGTAGCTGTTATTTTCCAATCTCCACACTGTGGATTACAGTTTGCTGGAATCCTAATTAATAAAATAAGTAAAGAACAATGATATTTCAAAGACAAAGACAGCTATCAGTCTACTACTGTAAACTTAATCTGGAATAGACTTCTTGCTGGTTAAAACCAGCATTGGTCATCCAAGTAGCTTCTTCAGTTTTCAGTCAGAAGAACCTACTTCAGACTGGAGAAGGTAATTGGATGAATAGTGAAATATGTCCATTTACCACAATTCATCTTTCTGGTTACCTCACGTGGATCACTAAGAATCTTCACCAACACTGTACCATCTATTTCAAATAAAATCAATCATACCAGATGACAATGAAACTGTGAAACTGTGGGCTGGTTTTGTCAGGTTATTTTTCTCACCCTTTCCTCCCACATGTTAAAATGCTGTTAAAAGCACAGTGGAAGTAAAAGAATTGATGAGATAGCAAAGACACATACACACTGCAACATGGCTTCTTAGAAGAATAACTTTTCCTGTTGGTGGCTCATAGGTCTGTGGTGCCAGTGGTCTGGGTCTGGCCATGGTTCTTTATTATACTTTTATATTTTTTATATTTTTATATATTTTTTCCCTCCCTGTGTATTTCTGATCCTTCTACATACCAAGCTGTGGAAAAATGTACAGAGTAGGTTTCAAAACATGACATGTGCCATTATGATGTAAATGTTCACAACATTTATATATGCATCCAAATAACCTGATTAAAAGAAGTCTACACCATATTAATACTGTGTATAAGTTGTAACAACAACCTGTTGCTGTTGCCCTGATTAAAGCTGTACTTATTTTAAGGATGTTATCCCCTAAGCTGTTTCAGTAAACCAGCATATCTTGAATAAGAAAAGTAGACACACTGAAAAAGTATATTATTGTATTTTATATAGGATAAATATTTTCTGTTTTATAAGAACTACAATAATACAAAACTGGCAGAATAATACAGTATGGCAGAATGGCCACTATGGTTTGCCATGTAACTATTGTAGCTATTCATGCTAATAGCACTTATGTTATTTTTGCTGTGCTTTGTGAGAGGACAGTATCTGTAAGTTAAAGGTTAAAAGGAAATTATTATAAATTATTTGCAAAAACTCTTTATAGGAATTTCTGTTTGTATCTACAGTATCTGAGTTGTGATGTAAATTCTTCTGCGTTCTTTTTCTAAAGCATACATTAATTTTGTCTAAACTATTTTAGAAATCTTCTAGGCAGCTGCAGTGGTCATTATTTTATTCTGGATTCTATTTGAAAGGATATGTGCAGTGCGTTTGCTTTTACTTAAGGGCTCCATTAGTCTTATGTAGTGCAAAGCTTGTTTTTGGTATTCAGATGCTGCTCAATTCAGCAATATAAACTGAAGGTCTCCACAGGTGGCCTCGGGTAGCCATCAAATTACAGTTATTTAGCAATTTTCTGTTGTATTTATTTATGTTACATTTAAGGTAATACCAGCTACTTGACTTGAGTGTCAACCATTTTCATAGCTCAAATAGGCCTTTAAAGCTTTTCTGCACAAGCTTAGTAGAGGAAAAAATGTCTAGTTTCTGGTTTAGAAACTAGACATGTTTTTAAAAAAAACATATTAAATTGTTAAGAGTTACTAAGAAACCTGAGAAGCATCGTGTCACTACCCCTGTCTGTTTAAAAGTTACAAACCTGTGCCAACTCTAAAAAATGAAGAAAAACTTTCAATAAGCTTTTTCTTCGTTCTGATGCTATTTAAAGAAGGCTGGGAAATAGATGAGCTTCTATGACTGTTAAATGCTTCACAAGGTTTCTAGAGAGTTTTGAGAGGTGGTAAATCATGCTAAAACATTTGTGCTGCTAGACTCAACTCATTCAACTGTATGTGACTAAAATGTAACAGTGAAAATAAATTGGAAACATACAGCACAGGACCATCAGCGACAACATTAAAATCACTGACAGGTGAATAACATTGATTATCTTGTTACAATAGCATCTGTCATCTGATGGGATACATTAAGCATTAAGTGAACGCTTAGTTCTTAAAGTTGATGTGTTAAAAGCAGGAAAAATGGGAACATGCAAGGATCTGAACAACTCTGAGAGTTGTGACTGGATCAGAGTCTTGTGGTGTGTTGATGGTATGTAATGATATGTAATGATGGCTATAATCAACAGTCTGACACAGACTGCATCACATCACGTGCTGGGCTTAGGGTTGCACAGCCACAGATTACACAGAGAACCTATATGCTGGTTTTAATGTGGTGGCTGATTCATGTAGTTTGGCTACTTTATGTAAAATGAGAGCTAATGTTGCTCAGGCTCTCAACAGTCAGATTAATGCAAACATTACATCCGTTTTCTGGAGACTCTGGCTTGTGTGTGAATATGACAGATTATCTGGATTAGGTGTAGAAAATATTCTTTGAGCAGCTTTACTTTCTGCTAATTGTTTAGGTCAGGCCAGCTGTTGCTAATGTTAATTTTGTGATTTAAGTTGAACTCAAAGTTAGGCAATTTTGTTTGCTTCTGTTGGTGTGAAAACAGGCTCCAATAACTTGATCCCTGTAGTCAAAGATTGTATATGACATAAGAGGTATCACTCTGTAACACTGCTAAACAATCAGATTGGACTGTGTGTCTCTGAAGTTCCAAAAACTCTCAACACAGTAAGACCAGTTAAAGTTGAACCACCAGCTGATCTTGCACTAGTTTGACATTGCCCCAGTTAAAATGTTCTTATGTCAGTGTGTTGGTTCATAATCACATCTGAAGGATTTAAAACACATAGCTAAAAAGAAGATGTGTCACAGTGAGTCAGTTAAAGTGTTTATACAATCAAATACCATGCAATCAGTATTTCATCTTCTCCTGGCATGTACAGATCTACGATACCGTACTAGAGTGCGCCCTCCCCCAGCCACTACCACAAGTAGAATCTAAATCTGAAGGAAGCACTGTTGCTTAATGGTAAATGTTGACTGTGTCTGGTAACAATAAGGAACCATTTATCCAACCCCTATTCTGTTATGTGTAATATTTGACTTACAGTGACAAATTCTTGGCAAATTTACAACATGGCTAATTACAGAGCAGAACTTCATTAAAGATTTTGTAGCTATTAAAGTTTTCTCAAGCAATCAAACAAAAATGTCAATATATAGCCTGTGTATCTCATAAGTAAGATTCCAGTAACCACTGGAGACATCTAGTATCCTGTTAGGTTAAATGTCAGACTACATCATTGCCCACAGTTTCTTGTTTGTGCGCAAACTGATAAAGTGACAGGGTACACAGTCACAAGATCAACATTCAATGTCAAATGTCTACAATTCATTATCAAAATGCAACATGTATAGTGTCTGTGTATTGCTGAGAAGAAACTCAAACATTGTCTTTATCTTCACAAACACTGTAAAATGCTTCTCCCACATTTTCAATTTAAATTAAATGTCCTTTGTTTTTTGTTTGTTTGCTTTTTAAGAAGCAAACTGTATTTCTTCCATGAGCATTATTGCACTTCTTTGTCTGCACACACCCACATAGTGTATGTTTAGTCATGTGCACATATGCAGTATGTTGCACCGTGTCTGAAAGTCTTGGTTAATTTAGACCTCACTGTCTGTGGAAGCAGCCTGAAAACCTCGGCTGTGCTCCAATCAACTCTGTCAGCAGCCAAAGACTAAACTCTGTCAATTTCCACACTTTGTAGTTCACTGAGTGTTTCTCTGCTCTTCACCACAAAAGCCCCATCCCTTTTGCTCTGGCACATAAACACAGAAAAGAACTGAAACCCTGTTTGAACTAAAAAGAAAAATGGGACAGGAAAGCAAGTGTTTTAGTTACATTCAATTTTCTAATGTAATGTTCTGGTAATTATAGCAAGAAGATTAAAGGTATTATTTATTCTGCATTATTTGTTGGATACAAAAAAAACACCACTTTCAAGCTATGCTAAGATACATTGGAGAATTGACATGCAGTCACTAAAAAAAAGTTCTCTCTCGCTGCAGTTTGCACTAATATCTATTTATTTATGTTTGCTTCCAGCATATTGGAAACAATTTGAGAGGTTATGAAAAATGAAGGTAAAAGAGAAAATGGTAGATATGTTCATACAGCAACTTGTACTTTTCCCATGTGGGAGGAATTTATTTATTGACTCATGGTTTAGGTTGTATTTAGAGGTTTTAAACAATATTTGCCAGTGCATTTGGGATCTGCATCTTATTATTATCAGCAAGTGCTGCATAGAGGACAACAGAAAATCACACTTATAAATGATGTGATCTCGGGTCATGCTCAGCTGACAAGAAATTCATGTTTAGGACTTGGATTAAGGTTAAAATCCACCAAACAGTGCACACTACTACCTACTCTCCACCTTAAAAGAGGCCTTTATGCATCCTCATTACAGTTTTGATTCATAGTTTTCTAACTCAAACAGCATAGCCTATTTGCCTGTGACATACTGTTGTTTCTTTAAGTGTGTTTAAAGGCATATAACACAAAATTCATATGCTTATATAACAAACTGGAAGGTGTTAGAATCTGAGATTAGCTGGGAAATAAACAGAAAACAACACCATCTGTGGTTGCTTAAAACTCTAAAGAACCAAAAGATTTTTTACCAATTCTGAGTGACTGAATCGGTCAGTGTATATTTATCCAAATAGTATGGAATATACAACACAGGAGGAGAAAGAATTTATTAAGCTATATCTATATCTATAATCTATAAAACCCCAAAAGATGGAAGTAACCTCTCTTTTCTGCAACTAGTTTCACTTGAGAAGTTTTGGTGACCTTTACGAGACAGTAACGAGACTGTTACACCCACAGTGCAAGAAGGAGCGCTACCGCAGGTCATTTCTCCCCACAGCCATCAGACTATACAACACAGTACTACACTAGTACTACTAGTTGTACTATTTAATGTCACTTTGCTGCTGCAGACAAAAGAATTTCCCCATCGTGGGATAAAATAAAGTCTTATCTTATCTTATCTTATCTTTAGCCTATCCACACAAACACAGGAGGAGTAATCCCTAATAACTGTCCCTAACACATTGCGAATGGGAGCTGACTGTACTGCAATATCAGTAGATGTGAAGTCTGAAGACTTTAACTCTCTATGGCCATTTGTGTTTTATCATAAATGATAAACGCAGAAGATAGAAGTCACATGGAAACAGTTTAAAATAAATCAGCATTCAGGTTGACATTTGCAGTCACGTTGTCAAGTAATAGTTTGTTTAAAAATTTAGTTTCTGAATACTTCAAACCTCACGTCATATGCACACAGCTGCCTGAGAGGCACTTCATCCCAAAAATAAATCAGAGGCCTGAAAATCAGCGCATTCAGTTTCTGCATTAAATCACTGCTGCGCTGAATTAATTCAGCTCCAATTAAACCACTAACACACATAAAACTGTTTCTTT
>OMLM01009437.1:0-14790 GCA_900302695.1 Helostoma temminkii
CATGTTCCATTGACTTAGCTGACAGACAGTCGGAAATAAGCTGTGGCATCCAACTGCCTTAGGAGTAATTTTTTCCCCTTCTTCTCTGCTGTCTTTTCTTCACTTTTCTTTTTCTCATTTTCACTGTTCTTCCTCTCTATCTACAGTTAACTTTCTCTGTTTCTTGCTTCTGGTCACAGTCTCTCTTCGTATATCCCTCTCCTCTTCACACTTCAGCTTCCAAATCCATTTTTCTGCGTCATCTTCAGTGGTTTGCCTCACCAGTGTGCTTTGCATAAAACTTTATCTATCAAAAACATGCCATGCTTCATATAACATATAATACCCACATAGATAAGAGTAAAAGGTGAGTCAGATAAATGTTATTACATTATGGCGTTTGTAATCTTGTATGATAGAACTGTCATGCTGTATACCTTTCACACCTTGAACAAAAAGTGTATTAGCAAACACTTTAATGGCTGACAATAAATGAAAACGGACGCTTAGGCTTAATTTACCAAAAGAGATAAAACATCTTTACATAGTGACAAGTGCAAAACCTGTCTGAGCAAAGTCAGAAGTCATCAAAAGGGGCTTTAATAAGCAGCCATTATTTTAATTACTCAATAAAGGAAAATTCTAGTTTTGAAGATTACAGTCATCCCCTTGCTGAAAACAATCAGCAGGTAAAGCATTCAGTATTTCGACACCCACTATGTAGACTACTAGACATCATCCAGTCCAGACGACAACAACAACAACAAACACCAGTTATGAACACACAGTAAACCGTTCCAGAGTTCAGAATCACTGGGGCCATGCCATGCTGGGCCACATGACAGGCGACATCATGCTCTACATATCTTCTTCCTGGTCTACCCCTTTTATTACTGGTTTTGGTTCCTACCTGCAACCAAGTAGAATAATTACTTAGCAGCTTGAATCAGCCGCATAACTATATACATGGTATCTGCTGAGGCTAACCTCCAGTGGCTACCTTCGCTGGCTTGAGTGGAGGTTTCATTCGCAATCAATGATAGCATGTTATCAATTGTGCTAGCACTTTGTCCTACTGACCTAAAGAACAGCCAGTTTGCTCCTGTCGTGTTGTGCTCCATGTAGGCTGTGTCACAGTTTGTCACTTATTTTGATTAGAATGAACTCACTGCAGAACATTCCATAGAGTGTCCTCACAGCTGAGGCGCTGCGCTCTCCACTGTTTTATACCTAAATACTCAGTCTCTGTCATTGCTAAAATTTCTTTTGTAACTCAGTTTAAACTCATCTGTTAAAATAGTTATGGAGAGGTCATTTCTCCTCTCATTTCCACACAGGGCCACACCCATAAGGCAGTATGGAGCTCCCAGGCTCTTAAGTGCTAAGAATTCTCTGGAGTTTTTATTCCTTCCATATACACACTGTCAGGGTTCACAGCAATTATAGTAGAAGACCAAACTGAAAGCAGTAGATGTGTCTGGGTTCCTAATTCATTCTACTGCCTACTGTCAGACCCTTGATGCTTCATACTACCTTCCTAAGCTGGATTGTCTAACACTCTGCATCAGTGCCTCATGTACACCAAACCATTTACTTATCTACTTTATTACTGAGAGTTTCTAACTGAATTTTCAGACTTTGTATCTGATTTAGGTCTTAGTACAGATTATGTTATTATAGTGGGTGACTTTAACATCCATGTAGATATGGACAATAACTGCATTTAATTAATTATTAGAATTGACTGGTTTTACCCCAAATCTAAACCCACTCATTGTTTTAATCACACCCTTTATCTTGTTCTGACATGTGGCGTTGATACTGAACATTTAATAGTATTTCCACAAAACTCTCTTTTATATGACCATTTTTAAATTCAATTTAAACTTACTATAACAGACTTTACAGGACCTAGGAAGAAATTCTACTATAGTAGATGACTATCTGAAAATGCTGTTACCAAATTTAAGAAAACAATTCCATCACATTTTACTTCAGTGACATCTACAGAGCCAACACATAGCAGAGCAGTCTTTCTAACTTTACACCAGTACAAGTCGATTGCCTTGTTGATAATACTGCAGTTTCAAGATTGAATCAGAGGAAGTTAGCTCCATTGTACAATTCACAAAACTGTAGCAGCTCTTCTTTTCTCTGGGGTGGGTTCCACTATTTTAGACAAATCTTTTCTAGTGTTGCCTAGCCTAATATTGCATAAAAAGTCTTTTGTAATGCTAGAACTATGTATTATTCATCAATAAAAGAAGCACTGTAGGCAGGCTGACAAAGAGTCACATCTGCAATGACTTCAGGAATTTCTTTTCAAATAAATATGTAGATGGATTTGGATGCTCTAAACTTGTTTATTAGACTCAATTTAATTTTTTAAAAACCACCTTCTCCCTATAGATCACGATAAGTCAATCTCAATTCATTTAAACCATCAACATGTTTGTTAGATCCCAGCCTGACTAGACTGCTCAAAGAAGTTTTACCCTCAATCAGCATGTCCGTGTTAGATCCAATCAACTCATTTTACCAACAGTCTCTGTACCACAGGCTCTGTTGTTGGCTCTGTCATCTGCAAAGAGAGTCAGTGATCTCTCTGCCCTTTTGTTTCCCTGCATGTTTGCAGATTTGGGAGGATCTAAGTGTAGCGGTGCTGCACCCTAACCCTGCTTATATGCCTAAGTTGCTGTAGATAAATCATTACTCGAATAAACTACACTTGACTCAGGTGTTTCAACCAATATCCAATCTGCCCTCTGTCTAAAGTCCTTGAAAAAGTAGTTGCAAAGCAATTATGTGACCACCTGCTCAGGAATAACCTGTATGAAAAATTCCAGCATTTAGAGTACGTCATAGTACAGAAACAGTACTGGTGAAAGTCTATCTGAAGATTCTAGGGACTATTTTTCTTCTGTCCATGTAAAAGCACAGCATCATTATAGAGCCATAGGGCATATTTACTTAGTGTCTTCTGTTCTCTTCTCCTTTTGTGTTCTCCAGGTAGCTCGTGTTGTGTGCCCCTCTTTTCATCATTTCAATTTCCTCTTTCCCATGTTCTCCTCTGCAGTTTTCTTTTGCAATAAATTGTTTCTCCATTTTCATGTTTTTGTTTTTTCTCTCTGCTTTCTCACCTTTCCCATCATCGTCCTTCTGAATCATTTAGGTAATGTTATGTTTAATCACAGTGGGGCTTATTATAGTGCCTGCATCCCAGTGCATCAAGTGCAAGTCTTCTTTAACTATTCATGTAGTGTGCTGTGGCTGGAAACCTGTAATCCTACCACAGTATAGTGTAGCACATCTAGGGCTACAGGAGCTAAAAACTCTTGGTTAGAAAATGTGTTGTTGGTTTCAAGCCAAAACGCTATTGGGCTATGCTTAGCATTATGGGATAAATAAATCATTACCACACTGGAGGTATATTATAAAACAAGATCCCCCTCACCCTAGCATACACATACATTTATGGAATATGCACATAACTAAGCATCTTCCATCATCTACCTCCTCCTTCTCAAACAGTGATATAAAATAGAAAATGTCATGTTAAGTAACACATCTGTAACAGGAAAAAAAGTGAATATACTATAGTACATTACAGACCATGATGACCATGTGCGCAGGCACTTGTATTTGCTAAGGCTATAGGAGCTTTATAATGAAATAGTTCCTCCTGCTTCCCTCTCAGACACTGGGTTGCCAGTTATACATGCAACTGATACTTTCCAGCAACCATGGCTTTAATCATTATGGTGACCATGTTATTCTTTCTGTTCCCTCTTAGCGTTAGTCGCATTTGGTTGGCAATTATTAGCTCAACCACAATCAGATCACATCGAACTTTCTATAGCATATTAGTTTTCCAGCCGAATCTTGATGTGCACTTGGTTATTTATTAATCTTTTTTGCCTCCTTTTACCAACACCGGAACCCAGCTTGTAGTTGTTGCTACTCACATCAGAAACTCCTGCTTCATTCACCAGATTTAAAATCATACATTCAACTAATCTTTTTGTTTCATTAACCCTGCCACATTTCTATTACTGTCAGTTATTATTCCTTCTGATCTGATCTCCCCCCAATCCAGTAGCCTGTTGCTCTTTCCCCTATTGCCTTCTTGACAGTGATTCACTCTCACTCTTTTTGCCAGCGCATTACGCAAATAATGCGCTGGCACTTTACGAATTTCTTTAACCCTTCATTTAATCAATCCAGTGGCATTTCCACCACTGTTTAACCATAACTCGTTGCCTATTCTCCCCTCACTTCAGCAACTTCCTGGAATGTATTCTGTCTTCATTTCAGCAATCTGATCCCTCACCTCAGCTCTCTTATATCCTTTCAGTTACATTTTCTTGTTGCTACTTATTAATCAAGTAATTCTACCACTAGCTTGCTGCCATTTTGAGCATCAGTTCTTCAGAGACTAACAATGATCTACTCTCAACTGCTTGGTAGCCTTCTACTGTTTCCATTTGTGGTGTCTATTTACAGGTTACAAATAGGCTATTCTTCCCTCTACTCAATAATGTTGGTTATCTATGTCTGACCATTGCAACATTGCACAATGAATAGAAACGCTGCTATATTTAACTGTTTTGAAATAAAACATTCTGCGAACTAGTGGATATTTTAACTATTAAACTATTTATGAATTCATACTAGAAATGTACATAGATGAGCCTTGGTAAGCAGTACAGGATGAGTACGGCTTTGGAAAAAAGTATCTCACCCATCCATAAAGTAAGCGATAAGTTCATTGGTCAGCTATCCCTGGCATCCTTTTGGCTGGTGAAATTTAATAGTGTTGTCTCAATGAGCACAAGCAGTTTGATCTGAGAGCAGAAGTTTAGACAGTGCGCAGCAGCAGCTGAGTGCGAGGAGAGAGATTTAGGCAGGAGTAGAATTAATCTGTGAGAGCAACAGTATATCTGAGAGCACAAATACAGTTTTTACTGGGACATTTTGTTTGTTTGAGTTTGAGGGAATAGTTTTGAGAGAGAACATGACATGTGAACATGAAAACAAAGTATGCTCTCAAATTGAAGAACTATGCTCTTGATTAAAAATAGGAAGTAACCTTTATATGGTTCCTTCAGCCAGCTCAGAGAACCAGTGGGGGCTGAAGCTTAGGATGCTGCGCCCAGTTCACAGAAGCTCCCCCGGGGCTTTCGATCTTTGGGTCAGAGCAAAAGCAGGAGATGTTCTACGCCCCACTGAGCCGACAAACATAAGGGCACCAGTCTGCATCCATGGCAAAGCCATGGAAAAAACACCAGATGTGCATCAGCACAACACAAAATCAATTAACAAAATACACTGCATTTACGTGGGCCAAAAAAAGGCCATCCATTAACTAAACCTGTGACTCACCCAACATTGTGTGAGTCACAAGTTTAAAAGGAGCTGCAGCCAGAGCTCTCAGAACTAATCTAAGATCCCACTGCATAAACAGTACTCCCCACAACCCCATCCCTTTAGAGAGGTCTCTGTGTAAACAGAGACGTGTGATGAGGGGGTGCCCAGGGGAACCCCAAACATCAGGACACTGGGATTCCCCCAGTGCAAGAGATTCGAGCCCTCAATAGAAGGAACAAGCAGCATGTGCATCTGATGATGCACCGGATCAAGGTGTAACCAGGTGAACCACCACTACAGTTGTTTCATGTGGAGGAGGCCAAGGGGAACCACAGGGTGAGCCACTACCACCATCCCCAAAAATGCATGACAGACAAAGCTGTCACCACACATTGAGAAGCGACCTGTTGCAGAGAAGAGAGAGGAACATCCACACCTTCATGTTGACTGAATTCAGCTCCACTCTCTGATAGGTGATAACCTAAGTGAGCAGGGGAGAGCTCTTCATCCAGTTTATGGAGAATTCCAACATGGATAAATGAGACACCAATGTCACCGCTTGCTGCAGCGCTTCCTCTCAGGACTGTGCCAACAGCAGGGGATCGTCAAAATAAAACAGCACCGCCATCCCCACCCTCCACTGCGGCTCCAGCACAGTCTCCACACACAGGGAGTGAGGGAGTAGCTGAATGGGAGACTGTAGTATTTGTACTGCACCCCCCGAAAAGAGAAACATAGAAATTTCCTGAGCTGGGTGATGATGGGGACATGGAAATAGCCACACTCGGGGCAGAAGCAGGAGGACATTCTGGCTTTGTACTGATGAGACAAAATCTTGCAGCGCTAGCTAAAGGAAAGAATGGGAAGATCATGCCAAAATGTAGTAATATAGACATTCTAACACAGAATTAATAAAATTAACAAATAAAATAAAATGCATTATGCAGCCCCGATCAGCCACCAGATTATAGATACCTGGTGGTTTGGTCCGAGCAGGAAAAAGTGAAAGCTGGCCATGATTGACATGTGATAGAACACAGTGAATCCCACTTTGCTGTGTATGTGGCTCTGTAGTGCACCTGTACCCCTGCTGACAAGTCTATGGCCAGCATTTTTACCCCAAATATGCCTGGTCTACAAGCACACAGCTTGCTAATGACAATCGGGAAATGTTCTTGCTGCATTTCAAAGGTGTTACTGAGTAATTTGCAGCTCCAGCAACAGTTTATTACCAGACAGGTTAGAGAATACAAGGACCAGAGCTGAAACAGTATATAGTATAATTGTGCTAGGACTTTTGTTGTCTTAATAGTTCAAGGTAAACAACTGTACCATGTGCTATATTCAGAGAGCATAAACTATAAATATGAGGTATCATTTGCATTTTCAAAACTTTGCTTTCTTCACTGAGAGACAACCTCTCAGTAAAACACAGTCTGACCGGCTGCTGCTCAGCTGCTCCACTGGAGTAAGTAGGAGAAAGGGCCTTGCTCAAACACCACCATGTTGCCCCACCCAGATTTACTTATGCTAGCCCCCCCTCAACTGAAGTGGTGACCTTCCAGTCAGATTCACACTTCTCTAACCTTCTCGCCGTCACTGACTGCAGTTACTGGTCATGGAAACAAAATGATGCCCTATAGTCACTCTATCATTATTGTTTCAAATTAAGTTGCCAGTCACATCCACTAGTATAAAAGAAAATGTCACACATAAAACTGTATATACACACACACACCCTTCACAGGGCTTTTTGCAAGAGTTGATACACAGTTGGGTAGATGTTAAACCAGCTGTGAAATTTCCCTGAAGTGGTGTGGCTGAATATGGTTCATAGGACCTGTACACAAGTGGAATACATAACGTCACCTCAGGGAGATGGTGACTTTTGCTAAGATATAGACAACTCCATTACAAAATTCAGTCTCTTGAGTTTTGTTAGTCCCTTACCTGTGTGGTCCCTATGTGTGACGCTTGATGACATACAGCATAGTACACATTAATGTTTTCATTACAATACAACTTGATTAAAATATGACAAGAGTTAATAGGTAGAAAATACTTCATAGTGTCTAGTGTCAAATTTTTGTTAATGCTTTGAGTTTATTTTGTAAGCCATTAAAAGGCCTGCTTTTGTGAGGTTTTACCTGTGTTTTTATTTACTTTTAGATTTTTAATTAGTAAATGCTATTAAGCCATTAATAAAGGCCAGTGAGTGTAATTTTCCTAGTTTTTATAAGCTGAAATGTTGGATTGTTTTGGCAGTCACAGAAGACACATTATATAGCTGTTCTTTGCAATATGTGTAGGAAAAACATGCTTTGTACATGAGGCTAATGGTGTTCATCCTCAGTTTTAGCATTGGAGACAGTTGCCTCTGCCATTTTTCTTTTGTTTTCATTCCCTGTCTGCCACATGTGAAGTTTGTCTCTCTATTCTGCCACAGTTTGTGTGTTGTCATGTGACTGCACGGCTATGTATGATTGGTGAAGTGGAGTCTTGTGTCATGGTTTGATGTTATTGTAAGGACCCAGAATGCAGTTAAAGGCCAAAGAGGTAGGGTAAATTAGATTTTTTAATAGCAATAGAAAAGTAGCAAAAATAACACATGAGCAAAGATCACAAACAGAAGATCATTTGTAAGATGAACAGAAAATAACTCAGAAAAGAGGAAAAGGATAACCAATAAATCAGAGTTTGAAAAAGGAAAAGCAGAAACTATCCAAAGCTGGGGTTATGAACAACTTGAAAACAATATGAAAAATGAGAGAATTAAAACCAAGCACAAACTAAATCATAGGCAAACCATCAAGAAATCAGAAACAGACCATAACACTTAAGAATGACAACCATACAAACGGAGAAAAATGTCCAGGCAGGCAGGGATAACAGAAATGCAAACCCAGAATAGGCCAGAATAACACAACAGACAGGTAGGGACATACAGGATAAGGATTTAGGTCAAGTAGAATCAGATATGGGAATCAGGCAGGTCAATAAAGGCTAAAGAGTCATGAGCAAGTACATGAAAACAGATAATCCGGCAGGGGACTGAGGTAGACCAAACTGCTTATGATGGAGTAGCACAGGTGGACATGCTTAGGCTGATTGCAAAACAGGTGAGAGAGAATGCACAGGGTGTGAGTGGTTGGATTGATTGGGTGAGGGAGTATGAGTGTGTTGTTGGTTTTTTTTCTTAGTATTTAGTTGTACTGTTCAACTAACACCAACTGGTCGAGGCAGATGGCCACCCACCCTGAGCCTGATTCTGCTGGAGGTTTCTTCCTTTCTTAAAAAGGGATTTTTTCCTTTCCACTGCCACCTAGTGCTTGCTCAAGGGGGGATTTGTTTGTTTTTCTGTATTATTTAGTTGTATTGTATTGTAAAGTGCCTTGAGATGACTTTTGTTGTAAATTGGGGCTATGTAAATAAGCTTCATTTGAACTGAATTGTGGGTGGCACAGTGGTGTACTGGTAGGTCAGTTGGTGGCGCAGTCCGCCAACCCCAAGATTTGTGGTTCGATTCCTAGTTCTGGCTACATGTTGTGTCCTTTGACACTGATACCCATAGTTGTCCCTTGCTTGTAAGTCGCTTTGGATAAAAGCGTCTGCCAAATGACTGAAATGTAATGCTCAAGGGAGATTGGTGAGTTTTTTATATTATTTAGTTGTATTGATAAATTCTGTAAGGTCTTAAACCTTACGTGGTAAAGTGCCTTGAAATGACATTTGTTGTGAAATGGTGCTATATAAATAAACAGAATTGAATTGAATTGCATTGCATACATCTGTTTGGTGAAATATGATCGTATAGTAGATCCACTGGAAAAATAAAGTAAGAATATAATAAAAAAGTAACCAGTCGAGTGTAGCTCATTGTAGCAGAAAAAGAGTAGCGTTTCTTCTTCACACATCTACTCAAGTAAAAGTACAAAGTATGGTGCATTAAAACTAGTCTTTAAAGTCTTTTTTTTTCAAAAATGTACTCAACTACATGTAACAGAATAAATGTAACTTGTTACTACCCACCTCTGCAAGTAGGAGAGTGTACCTTGAGGGCCAGGGTTGAGAACCACTGCTCTAATATATCCATTCCTAATCCTGCCCAAGTAAATCACTCTCAATGAAAATCTTGGGCTCTTCAGCTCTGCCCCATGTGACCATAGGTATTTAAACTCATGCACCTTTGCCACCTCTACTCCCTCCCACTGGACCGTTCAACCACCTTCTCTCTCACTTACGGATATGTACTCTGTCTTACTCCCACTGACTGTGATTCCCCTTCTTTCCAGTGCGTACCTCCATCTTTCCAGGTTCATCTCAGCCTCCTCCTCTTTTTTGGGGGGGGCAATAAAGTGTTATCTAATCTAATATAATCTATTCTAATCTAATCTAAAATAGTATACTTATTGGTGCAATCTGATTAAGAACTGTGAAACAGTTTCAGTTTTGCACTGTGCCCTTTGGTGTTTTAAAGACCCAGCTTCTGCATCATTAAAGTTTCATCTAATGTGATTTGTCTTGTTGCAGCTGTCTGTAAATGCACTTCACTTTATGATGCACCAATTGTGTTGATGTGAGATAGTGTTGCCTAGAAACACAAACCTACATGTGTGTCTGTGGTTATTTGACTTGTATGTTATTAGATATATTAGACAGTCACACCCAGACATGCAACAGTATGGCAGAAACACACATCTACAAATGCAGACACACAAATGCTTTTTGTCCAGTGCTACAGGGGTATATTCAGGGAATCAGCTACAGACATCAATAACACTGGACAAGCATTTTAATTATTAATGCCCTAAATTATTGATTGCTCCATAGTGTGTGTGTGTATGAATATGCATACACATCAGTGGATATGCGTGCAGTGGCTAACTTGGACATGTGCAGTCTCTGCCACTGTGAATTATATGTACTATATGTATATTAGTGGTGTGTGTGTGTGTGTGTGTGTGTGTGTGTGTGCCTGGAGCGTCTGCAAGCACATTACACTGGCAAAACAGCAAAAAATGTAGGGATGAGGCCAATTGCTGCAAACTGCAGAGGATATCTCCTAATTACGCCATCATATATATGTGTCTCTTAATTTTTGGTCACAGCTATTATGCAACAAGGTAATAGAAGATATTTGCATTTGTAAGTTATCCTTTCTATTTGCCATTTCTAGCTTGAGGGGTATGGATAGATGATAGTTTGGAGGGCCTTGACGCTGTGGAAGGATTATGTCTTATATGGCAGTAGAAGCTTAAAAGGATTTTGAGCACCTGGCCACTTCAAACTTACCACACTCTGAGACCCGCACAGAGCAATATAGTGTATGAAGTCCAAAGCAGCGAAAAGTGTTTAGAGCTCTACAATGGAGAAACTTAACAGCCACACCACAAGAGATGACCCAACACAGAAGGAGTAACACCTCAGGACCAGAATCATCCGTGTACTTTCGTCACAAGGACAAAGGACCCTTATTGGAGGACAATGATGTACACATTTTGTACAGAGAAGTGGTTCAAGAGAGGGGTCAGCGAAGCTTTGCATTCTACATGAAAACAAAGAGCAGCTTGGACAGAAATGTTAAAACAAAACACTTGATATTTTGATCTGGTGATTGTGGAACTAAATGAAAAGTCAGAGGGTACGAATAAAAATTTTCCCCTTTGAAGTACAATATTTTCGAATGTTTGTAACTGCAGCAAAAAACTATCAACACATACGTCCTAACTTTTAACTACATCTAGCAGCTGCAGTCAACACGACATCCCCACCATGTATTTATAACCTCAGATTTCACCAGATGGAGGTTGGGGAGGATGGTGGCACAATAAAACACTGACTTTATTATGTGAAATTAAGGAAGAACTCATTTTAATGATAAAAAGCAACATTTTTGGTTAGTTAGATTTAGGTACTCAATAAACATAGGCTGAGATGTGTTTGCAGCTAATCACCACCAATCGCTTTGTTTGCAGGGTAATAGTCCAGTCACTTGACCTAAGCCATGTGATGAATGTCATGAGAAGTTAAGCAAACAGCAACTTTTGAGGCAAATAAATCGTAACTAAGACAAACCATATTTATTTAGTGCCTATACCATACCTGGTTATCTTTATGCCTAATCCCAAATCAAATCACTCAAGGCACTCTTGTAACAAACAAAGCTGGATGACTTGTTGTAAGAAGAGACTTCCACCTTGCTAATCATAAATTTCTCAATATTTTGAGATTTTATATAGTAGATATTACAGGAATGGTGGAAAACAGAGACATAATTTAACCTCTGTGCCTTTTCTTAGCACCGGGTTCCTGGCTGGCTCTTTTAACTGCACAGTAAACATGACCACGGCTGTAACTGCTCTCTTGTTACAGTAGCAGTTAATTAGGCTGGTCAGGAGGGAGCGTTATTGATCGTTCAGTTAATTGGTCGTTTAACTGTCCAGTCCCACAGGCCCATTCACCAACACAGCTACTGTTTCAGGTTGTGTGTGTACAAATGTGTGAAAGAATAAACATGCACAAAAACCACAGGACCCGCAATACACTGGCTGTGCTGCCTGATACCTTCAAGCTAGAAATATTCTCCTCCACTACTATGGTAGATACTGGAAACACATACATTTTCCCCTGTTGTAAAATCTCAACATTAGTTTAAAAACACCATGAGCCGGGCCATTAAATTCCCACTGTTGTCCAGTCAACAGACTGACTCCACCATCTTTATGCCCTGCTGCTGAATCCCATAAATTCCTGTGGCAGTTATTCTCAGATATTTATTCCTACAGAGCTGAAAATAACTGACTCATATTGCTTTGCCAGGAAGAACTACTGCTGTTCAAGAGAAATCACATTTGTTGGAGAAAAACATACATATTTTCAGCCTTAATCTAATCAAAGTGTGTAGACCAGGTTGTGTACCTGATGTTAACCTGACTAATAGGCATTTGGTAGCGGGTGAAATGATGATGAAAACAGAAGAAGAAAGCAGAAGTGAAAATAAATCTACCTAGCACACTTTCATTTTAAAATATTATTCCATAATTACAGCTGACTGACAGAAACTGGATAAGTGGGCAGATTATTAGAGCAAAACTGGTTGTCTTGGTGTCACTTTGCAGCTGCTCCAAGTTCTACTTATACAGTTTACAGTTTACAACCTAGATGAGTTTTTAAGGTGAGTGACTAAACGGCTTTATTGTTGTGTTGTCAGGTCAGCATGGCAAGGATGTAATGCTAGCCACCATCAGCACACACGCAGTATAACAGCTTGGTGTGTTAAAGCTCCCATGCTGGCCCCTCGCCACAACATTAAAAGGTAATTGTTATGTTATGGATGACTGGTGTTAATGTTTAACTAAAGTTAGCTATGGGTACTGGTTGGGTCACAGGCCTTACATTAATGGGATGGGTGCAGATTTGTAAGTGTGGGTTGTGGTTCTTGTCCAATACCAAGCTTAGCTGATTCTGGTTTGCAAATGTGGACCTGTGCAAGAATTTAGAATGGCTTCATAAATCTGCTAACAGTTGAGGGCTGGGCCTTCATTTAAACCCCATTTCTCCCACCCTGTCGCAATGTGTTGCTCTTTCTCTTTAAGATGCAGCTTCAAAGCCAGGTAATAAATCAGGATAAGGCCCTTATCATGTCAGTTTTTGTGGTGCTTTTGTGTGTGTTTTCACACTTCAATTAAATTAGCACTAACCACTAACCACACAGTTTAGCCTGGAGCTTGCTGGATCAGTTATAATGAGATCAGTTGGTAATTCAGACAATGCCAATTTTGGCAATTAACTTGGACGACTCACAAGCTTATTAACAGCCTGATTGCTCAGTACTAGATATAATAAATGTACCTCACTCGTTAATCCGGTCGTGGCTCCACGATAACACAAATCAACCTTCTCCAATTAAACTGTAAAAAAGCAGATATAATCATCACTGGTCACAAAGCTTTCACCATTAACTACTGTACCACCAACGTCTGCCACCAAAACATTTTTTTCACTTAAAACAATAGCTTGCCTCAGCCCATCTCCCTTCTTCGCTACTGCTGAAGCTCTGATCCATGCTTTATTACCTCCACACTCCACTACTGCAACAGCATTCTTTATGCCACGTAATCCTTCATAAACTACAGAACAGACAGTCCATTTCTGCTGGCGGATTCCCCTCTCATGCCATCACATCACTACTGTCCTAAAGAAGCTTTCTCTTATACCCTATTCACCTTTTTCAATAATACTGTTTTACTTTACTCATAACTTACAACAACAAAAGTAATTTCACTCACATTTTCTTCTGAAATGAGCAGCTGTCAACAAACCAGTCAGCAAAAAAGCAAATTCACAGCAGTTTTGATTAATTCATTTGTGAAAACAACGTGAACACAAATAATAATCATGCGTTGGTTAATGTGAGAATTTGCTGCTTTCTGTTTCCTTGTTTCTCTATTTCTTGACTGATAGTCAAAGGAAGTAATTGAGAAATTTAGACATACATTCATTTGAGCTCAATCTAAAGAAATACTCAAATAATCAACAGATTAATCTACATTTGAAAATGACTGTTGTAACTCTAATCATGTTGCTTTATCTCAGTTGTAGCCTACAGGATGGTGTTTGCGATGGAAATTGAGCTCAGAAGTTGGACACACAGCTCTTATGTGCATCTGAACATTTAACAGTAAGATGAGGAAAACACTTAAGATGTCCAAATGTTTAGCAGCATATGAGATGGTTCATTGAATGTGGGTAGGTTGGTAGGGAACAGACATAGAATCCACACAATATACTGTACTACGTTTGGCATTACGTTACCATAGCCATAGAGTCTGCAGGGATGGTAAAGGCAGAATAAGAAAAAAGACTGATAGTAAAGAGGACACAGGCGCAGACAGGGGGTAGGAGGCAGCTCCTAAGTGGCCCAATATCACATGTATCAGGTTTTTAACAAAACAAAATATGAAACTGGAGTATGTGGTATGAAATCTGTACAATGATTTGTGATTATTGAATTATTTAGTAGTCTGAAAGCTCTTCTACCTTCGGTAAGGCCTATTGCCAAGGGGCATAGTGAGTCATGTGAATGTAATACTGCCTAACCCCAGTGACACAGACACTGATATGAAAGGGACTATGAAGTCATACTTAGCATGGTTATCGAGTCCAATATCAGTAGAAAGGTACCTAAATGTTAATTTTTTTTATCAGATGTGTGTGTCGACATTCAGGGTTTTTGTGGAGGAACTTGAAATTATAACATGTATGTGTGTCATTTTTTTCATTTATAAGTTGTCTGTCACAAGCTGTGTGGTGGAACTTAATTTTTTACCATATTACTACGACATTGACTATGACTACTACTACTACTACTACTACTACTATTAATAATAATAATAATAATAATAATAATAATAATAATAATAATAATAATAATAATGGCAATAG